>JAQGAA010001753.1:0-14561 GCA_034696425.1 Isotoma viridis | reverse complement strand
GGGGAGGGGTAACTGTCCAGGGGCAAAGGTTCAGGGGGAAAAGTCCGTATACCTTTCATAGTATTGCTTTAATTAGGAACGCTTTTCACACGGGGTACTTTTATTTATAGCTTGTAAGTTTCCGTTAATGGGTTAAACACCCCCATAGGGGGTGACCTTTGGCCACGTTCACAAATATATCACAATAACATAGAAAAGTGGAGTATCATTAAAAAGCTTATGGACTCCTGACTTCAATCCATCCCCACTGAACCTTGTGGGCGTGATTATAAAAACGGTACAACTACTTCATCACATAGGCAAGAGAGATGCACTGGAAGTCTCATCTGTTCTTGAGTTTAATTGTACCAATTTCAACCAACACCACTACCTTTAGGGTACAAGCACACTAGGTGGGTGTGCGTGGTCCTTTAAAGCAAAGTAAAAGGAAATTTGTAAGTGCCCACACTAAAAATGCTTCTTTTGAAAAATAGACTACGGGGTATGAGTTCTAAGGGTCAAATGGGGATCTTTAAAAACATTTAAAAGGCTGTGGCCATTAAGGGACATTTGTAAGTATTGTTACTGAAAAGGCTTTTTGAAAAATGGACTTCCGGATATGGGTTTTAACTGTCAAACGGGGATTTGTAATGCCATTTAAACGTTTTACCTCTTCTACTTGACTGAATCCATTTGAATGGTTCATTAAATTGTAATCTTGTTTCTCATATGGTACTTTGAGAATTGAATCTGCTTGAAAACAGGTATTAAAACACTAGACTTTGTCAAAATACGCCCAGTAATTGCATATTCTTTCTATTTCAGCTTAATCGTTTATAAAATGTATAACAAGTAATTAGTATTAAAAATACAATATCAACCAATTTAAAATTTAAAATTCAAAAATAAATGTCAAAATTCAATTTAAAATTATGAAAACAAAGATCAGAAAATATTGAATCTTTAGTCTATAACACAATTAAATTACATCTTTAAAAATCAAAAATACATTTTTCAATATTTCAAAGATCTACTCTGGAAAAGACGAAATAAAAAGTTCAAATAATTCATCTGAAGACTAACATGAACTTTGTGATAGGTTGGTATTTGGTACAACGTCTAATTATTAACTATTAATTTGTTGTCTTCAATTAAATTTATATCATTCGGTGTACAAGGAATTTTAATCAAAATTCTTGTTATTCTTTAGTTTTTTGTTTGTCAAGTTAATAGTAATTAGGACTTAGGACTTGGTAAATATTAACCATAGTTGCCTATCCAAGGGTTGGAATCAGTTTAAATAATTCTTAAATGAAAACTTTCTGTAAATAAGGCCACTATTTTACTCTTTTTTCTCTTTAACGATTCAATACGAACTACTTAACACGTTTTGGACTAGAAGACTAGGAACTAATAAGCATGTCGTGTAGGGTAGGATAAGGTGAACAATCCTAAGCCAAATGCACATTTTAAATTCTTCCCTTACGTTACATTTTACTGTAGGACATTAAATTAACTGGATAACCAAACATATCCGCGAAATCGAAACAGGCTGTTGCATAACATTATTACTTACTTATAATAATATGGAGTTTCGTAAGATCATTCCAAGAGACAACTTTTTAGAAAAGAGGTGACTGTATATGACATTGACTTTAACAATTTCCGGGTATTGATTTTTTTAGTCGAAGCTTAGAAGCAATATTATTTGTTGAATAAAACTTCTATTTATTTTATGAAAGCATGCCTGAGCCTTGGGATCTTTTGGTAGGTTTTAGGTTATGTCCGTCCTGGAACTTAACTGCTGCCGAAATCCTCTAACCAATATGTATAAGTGTCTAACTTTGACTTTGGCCGAGTAATGCAAAATTGGTTGTAGAAAATAAATGATACTGACTCTTTTACTCGGTAGAACGTTGACAATAATGCACTAATGAATGTATGAATTAACGGATATATTCATAAAACGCTTAACATACTTTTTATGGTTTCATGCATAAATTTGCAAATCAGAATCAATAATTTATATAAAAAGTAGGGTTCTGGATAATATTTCTACAGCAGAATTAAATTTTTCTATAGAATTATTCTATTGTTAAAAGCATAACATTTTAAATCGAGAAGAGGTGCGACTACAAAAGGTCAAAAAAGGATTTTTCTAGATTGTTGATGTTCGTCAACGGGGAAAGGGGAAGAAAATAAAACTTCAATCTTCCAATACTAGAAAATAATTAAAAAACCATGGGTTATGACATAACATAACCATGGTCTGCTAACAAATGGCAATACCACCACGATAAAGCATTAACACATTATCTCATTTATTATTTTGGTTTTAAATTAAAAGTTAACCTCTAAAAACAAGTTCAAATTTCCTTGGCACAAATATGCAATAATATTCCATTTCAATCGAGCAGTAATTTTATGACCAATATTTCATTCTTTTAGTCACAACTGGCACCAAATGTATTGGCAGCTGAAATCTGATCTAGATAAATCAATTGTAATAAAAATCCTATTAATAACTTACAACACGCTTATTCATTTTTTTACTAAATCAAATTACACAATTTATAAGATAATTAATGGGTCATAAAGTCATAATTAGCGTAATGTTTTTTGCTTATTTGTGTTTAGTCATATTCATGTTATTATTATTATGCATTTGATTATGAATAAAAAAAAAGAATAAACTGTGCAAATCTTTGTAAGCCACACTCAAAATATTTGCAACAAATTTGTCATTTTTTTCTAGAGTAAATTTCTAACTAAAAACTTAATACCTCCAAAAAGCTTTTTAAATTTAACTCCAGCAGCATTAAACTACTCGGAAATGTCACAAAAAACCCTAATATAAAATGCAAAAGCCCCAAATACGAAATTAGCATATTTAGTAAAAACAGAGTTATTTTTTAAAATCTTTTTTATTTATTATTTAATTGCATACGTTCATTATAAATGCATTTGCCAATAATTCCTATTGATAAACACATCTAATAAAACTCTAATAGAAATGACATCAACTAAAATTCAAAATATGATTTATACCAATCAACAATAAACTACTCTCTTTCGCAAGAAGTTAAATATTTAGTTAATCATCCTATATCATTATTACAAAAATATAAATTATACCAAGTAAATCTTCGTCATCATAATGTTATGTTCCCGAAATTGTAAACTCTTTACCCAATAACCATCCATCATCCTCCATCCGCATTCATCATCATCATCTTTATCTTTTTAATGTTTCATATCCGGAAATCCAGATACATTTGAATACTATTATATAATCATCCTATACTTAAATATATACTAAGGACAAATTCTTTTTTCAAAAAACATTTACACACACTTATCAAATCCATGTAATAATAACACCCTTGTTTAATTTTTTTAATCTTATGATTTTTACAATACAGATTACTTTATATATTCCTACTACTACTACGGATGTATTCATTACTTTTAAAAAACATAAACTAATAAAAACATTATATGCATTTCTCTATATCCTAACGAAACAAAGGCCACTCTGTCTATTTAGAGATGTTTTCATTCTGTCATGTGCCTCTTCTAAAGTCAAGAGTGTTCTCAAGAGTAAATAATTTAAAATATATCTTTTAATATGCAATTGCAATATAAGAGCAGTAGTAGTAGTAGTACAAATCACGGGCTTGTTTCTCACTCCAATAGCATCCCTCCCGCCATGCAATGAATTGACACATATTGGGTCAAGTAATTTAAATACTTTAGAGTATAATAATTATTAATTATCAATTATTTTGTAGTAGTTAAAAAATTACACATTAGTAATAATAGTAATGCCAAGTATAATAATTTATTAAGAAGAGACCACAGAGAAGAATTCCTCTGAATAGTTTTTCTCTCTCTTTTGTAAATTAAGAAACCTCAAAAAAGTTCTTAAAAGAAAGAACCTGGATAACTAACTCTAGACTTTTTATAATGTGAAACTGAAACCAGTCATTCCAGACTGACTCTGCCTTTTTAATAAATCTAACTTGTACTTCGTAAATTAATGCATCGTTATAATATTATATAATATTATTGCCTTTATTAAATTTACTACTTTTGGTTGTGGTGGTGGTCTCTGGTCTTGCCACTCCACTCTGCTGCGTGATAGATTCTATAGAAAATAGTAAAAAATAATATTATTATTATTGTTATTTTTTATTACTACTAAAAATGAAAAGATTTACTTAAAATATAAAAACAAAAATACTAAAAATAAGTAATAAATATAAAAAAAGTCACACTTGCTTTAATTTTAAGGGCATAGCGGAAGGAAATTAATGTTTTTTTGATATTAGTAAAGAGTTTAAACTACTTTGTACTTATTGTATATATAATATAAAGTTTTATTAAGTATATTATCTTTTGTATTGTAAAACTTATTGTGTTTTAATTTTAGTTATTTTATAGTATCAGTATGTAGTGAAATAAATTTTTTGTTATATAATTAAATTCACAAATGTGAAGTTAATAGAGCTCGGAATTGGTAATTTTGTATTGTATTGTAATAACTAATTAATAATAATATAAGTTTAAGTAATGTGATAAAAGCTGAATTTGTGAATAATAATAATGCATAATAGTAATTGATATGTGAACAAATAATACATAATATATTTTTGGTATTAATTTAGAATATAAAAGTTGAGGAGTGATAATAATAGAAGAAGGATTTTTAGTTTGATATTATGAGTAAAATTAGTAGTAGTAGTAGTAGTAGTAGTAATTCCACCACTACTAATAATGACGACCCTGATGCACAATTTTTAAGGGATCTTGAAGCAGCAAAACGCCTGAGTTTAGAAACATTTAATAGAGAACATGGAAAGGTGTTGGATAATAATTTACCAAGTGGACCTGCAGTACCTAAGAGGAATCCAGGTTGGAGTTTTTATTGTTTATTTTAATTATTTTTTTATTTAATATTTACACAAAGTTTTCTATTCCATTTCTTAGAATTGGATTGGAGTTTTTTTAGTGATTAAAAAATATTGTTTTTTCTTGGTATTTTTAGTAATTGGTATTGGGAAGAATTTATCCGGAAATATTTTTTATTTTGATGAGTCAGATAAATAATTGATTAAAATGTGTGTATGTTTATTTTTTTAGGTTTTGAAACTCTTAGATCATCAGCTGGTAATCCACCCCCGATAGGATTTGTTACACCACCATCACCTCAAACTTGTTTTAATTTTGCGCAAAATAATGGAGTACCTAAACCTGTTTTACCAGCGATTCCATCTACATCAAAAGTTCCAGAATTGTCAGGGGTCGTTCGAAGTCAATCATTTCCTTATGGAAGTTATAGAGATGTTGCAGCAGCAACTAGAACTTCAAATTTTGATACAAAAAATATAAATTTTTCTAATTTCCCGAATTTCCCGTCGAATACGAATAATACAAGTATAGGATTTAATTTTGGTAACATTCCTAGCTCTTTGAAAGTTAATCAAAAGGCTGATCAAACTAATTCCGTCCCATTGCCTATTAGTAGTACCAAGTGCCAAGAAATGGATGTAAAAAAACGTAATGGAAGTGTGTATTCAAGATTATCTGATCAAATGAACTCAATGATGACTGACGACTTGATTGACTTGGGTCAAGATGATGGGAAAAATATTTTAGAATTTTTTGATCCCTTGTTTGAAAAATTTAAACCAGAACAAAAACAACAAGAAGAACAAAAGAAACCACAAAGGGCTAGTTTGCCTGTGATGAGCAGTAATGTTTCTACCTCGCAAGTTGATTCCGATATCAATAAGGAACCTACGCTTTCGTCTTCTAATAGTGGAAGTAATACTTCAATTGCCAGTAGTCATCATACTAGTAGTAGTTATGGATGGAAATCAGATATTTCATTGTACCCTAGCCTACCCCCTCTTTCAAACAATTTATACGATACGCTGGATACTACACAGGAATCCAGAGACCAGTCAATTTTATACGACGCTTACAATCAGTTCGATTATCTTTTCGCTGTCTCAGTTTCTTCAGAGTCTTCTGTTTATTATGATACCGTGTCTCCTATCTCTCCAACATTACCTCCCCCATTGCCTGCACCAAGAGACGCTTCAAAACGGGATTCCCCTAGTTATGTTCCGGCCCATTCTGTCAGAGCAGCCAAGGAAGCTGGGAAGAAGCGTTCGAGTGATAAGGTAGATTTAAATACTAATTAAGACAACTTTATGATTACAAAATAACCATTACTTAAGATTAGCATTTAGTTTCAATCTATACACGTGCAAAAAAGGTTTCAGGAAGTGCATTAATATGTGAACAAAAATGTCTGTAGCCAATGTGTTGAAGGTTAAGGCAATGCAGACCGAGTCTTTTTAATTCCAAATCACGTATAAAGCTGCTTTAAAATCAGAATTATTCAATAACTTTTGCAATTTGTATTGGGTATTAGAATATGAATTGTGACAGCGATATCGCCGTAAAGATGATAAATAGGCAAGTGATTGCGATGTTATATATTTGCAAAATTTGTGTTGAAAACTGTATTTGAAGTTGGATTGTACAATACGTTGAGTTAGATTTTAAACATATTATGCTAGTCTAGAATCCTACTAGACTTCTATGAACTTTTTGAAGCTATATTACACAGTTTACCTGTTTCGTTTAAATTAGTAAATTTTGTATATTTTTATCACATCGAGTACATTTTTTTCCGTTTATGTGCAATGAAGAATTTAGAGTTATGTGAAATTAAAATTGTATAACATTAAATTTCAGATGAAACGGAGGGGGAAATTATACGAAAATATAACCAGTCTGAAAAGAATTGCTCAAATTGACGGGGAACTTTTATCATTTGTAGATAGACTTAAGACGTTAAAAAGTAAGTGTTTTACTTTTAATGGCATGTGAAAGCATTAACGTTTTTAGTTGATATCTAAGAACATGCATTGTGACTTTATTTCAGTGTGGATAAGATCAAAACGATTGAATCAACCAGAGAGCTATGTAATGTCACCAACTGGTCCTTCAGAATGCTGGAAAGGTGGCTTAAGTTTAAAGATAATTGTTTGGGAAGAAACTTTCACGACAGAACCTGCAACTTTTACTTCTGAAGGTAGAAAACGAACAAACATTTGTGAAATATATATTTAGTAATTTATCTTTATGAACCTAATTTTTTGGTTTTGACTGATTTTTGCAGTATCTGCATGTGTGCAGTTAGTAATCGAACAAACATTAGCAAAAATGGAAGTCGATGGAGCAGGGTCAGATTATCTTTTTAGGGTGAAAGGTCGAAACGAGTTCTTTGACTCAAAACGTACTCTAATTGACTTTCGATACATTCAAGAGTGTATCAAACTTGACGAAGATGTTCTACTTGTATTGGTGAACAAAACGTCCCTTTCAAAAATTCCTTGGGCTCGAATTGTAAGATTAATATAATTATGAAAATATATTTAATGCATATTTTACAAAATTGGAAAGAATGCTCTTTTTAAATATGTATATTTTATAACTTAGGGTGCGGATGATGCTTTTGAGGGTTCAATTCAGCCAGAAGATATTTTACCTATGTGCCATTCCAAAGTTATAACTTTCTCTGAAATATCCAAATTTTTGGAAGTGATCGACAAAGAATCGGACAAAATTAATGATAAGTTTGGTGAAAGTGCGGTGGGCGTGAAAGTTTCAGTGAATCCTACACCTTTAATTCAAACTGTAAAGGGTGTGTGTGTACTATTAGGCGAAATTCAAACGGTAGAGATACGCAGATCTTTACTAGCATTTATGACAGCTTGTGAAGTTTGGAATAAAGATGTTCAGAAATCGGCTGGGGAGACTCCACAGTCGAGTCGTCGTACAATAATAGGTAGTGATTATGGTTCAAGACATTCCTTTGTCGAAATTATACCAGAAGGTAACACTCCAGAGGAAAATATGAAAGAGTCCGTCTTGCGTACCAAAGAAAATGTGATAGATTCTGTAAGAATGCTTATTGAAATGTATTCCAAGTCTTTTCCAGTTAGTTTTCAAATGAAAACTCCACTGGAGTCTACACTATCGGATTCACTTGCAGGTACACGTGGCTTTATTTACTTTTTATTGTATTTAAATGCAGGAATTAATTTTAGAAGACAGTTGAAACTTTCAAATGATATTTTCAGGCATAAAAGCAATGTCTGACATGCTGGAACCGTTTGTTATCCGTGTTAGTGCTGTCCATCGTGTTAAGTCTGAGTGGTTATCAACTTACTCGGATTATTTTGTAAAAGTTGAAGTCTTCCATGGGACGCGTTGGATGGGAAGGCAATGCTCTCCTAACGCTGTTTTTTCAAGAATGGATGATAGTTTATTTTTTAAGACTGTTATAATAGACGCGTGGGTTACTTTCGAACACCTTCCTATATGTATCCTACCCCGAGAATGTAGGCTAGTATTTTCAGTGTATGGTAGAAAGTCGGGAGAAAATGGCGAGCTGGAAACCGTCGAGCTTGGCTGGGCTAGTATACAATGTTTTGATTTTAAAGGGTAAGCCTTCAGTTAGTTTAAAATTATCTTTGAGGCAAATCTTGGATAGTTTAAAAATCATGATCATTTAAAATTATAATAGAACAAACTTAATTTCAGACTTACGAGTCAACTTGATATAGATTTAGTAAAAGAATGTAATTGTACTGATAATTATTAGGTACCTTGCTCGGGGTAATCAACTTCTTCCGCTATGGCCAACAGGAATGCCACAAAAACGACTCGGTCCTGCTCCAAACTCTGCATTTTCTTATGATCTCAATGTATCATTGATAAGTAAGTAACTTGGATCATATTTCAGCTCTACTTTTATTTAAAAATAAGATGTTTGTTTTCACTTGGTGGATTGTTTTAAGCTATTTCACATGCGGGTTTTTTTTTCTTTCAGCAATTGAATTTCCAGATTTTGGTCGTGACCTCTTGTTTCCTGAAATTCCATCTGCTGTAAACGTCACAAGAGATTTTCAATCTTTGGATAGTAATACACAGGTTTTACTAAAAGACATAATTGAAAACACTACATTTACTAAATTTCCTGCAGAAGAGAGAGAAGTTCTGTGGGAGAAACGCCATTACCTTCACAATTATCCTACAGCACTTCCAAAGGTTTTGCTGTCAGCCCAGCTGTGGGACTTTGCAAGTCTTAGCGAGCTTCACGTCATGATGGACAACTGGTCACCGTTGCATGCAACACATGCTTTACAGCTTCTTCTTCCATGGTAAAAGCCTGTTCAATATTTCATCTTATTCTGTTGTTGGGTGCCATCAACATCAATTCAAAATTCAAATGGTATTGTTTTTAATAGTTTCCCAGATGCAAAAGTTAGGCAAACGGCAATAAAGTGGATGTCCGAAATGTCAGACGAAGACCTTATAACAATTATCCCACAACTTGTTGAAGCATTATCTTATGAAACTTTTGACTTGTCACCTTTGGCTGAATTTTTGCTAGAAAAATCCTTATCTCGATTTGAAATTACTCACTCGCTTTTCTGGAGCCTGGCGTCCGAAGTTGGATTAGGAAAGTGGTTAATTGAAGCTGATATAACTTCATTACCGAATAGCCATGATCTATTTGATCCAAGACGAAGAAGATTGGAACTTATGCTGAACTCTTTACTGGCGATTTCCAGTCAAAAATGGAGATCAGCTTTAATATCACAATATAAATTGATACAGGTATGTTGAAAACTTAAATTAAATTTATGATTTACGCTAGTTAGCAGAAGTTTACGCATACATTAAAATAACTTAACTAAATGTTGACTGGTACATATGGTGATAAAACGAGTTTGAAACATACAATTTTTTTTTCATTCAGGCCCTTTGCGAGGTGACTACGCTAGTAAAAGCAGTGCCTACATCACAACGAAATGCAATGCTTTGCCAAGAACTTAATCGAATGGATATTCAAATCTTCGGAGGCTCTACAGTCTACTCCCTTCCACTTTCACCAGCATACAATGTGACGTCGTTGGATGTAGAAAGTTGTATATGCTTTAATTCAGCGTCAGTTCCACTCAAAATAAATTTCAAAAGTGCACTTCCTGAAGGAGGTTTAGTTCCAGTGCTTTTCAAGGTATACTAATCTTATCTTTTCACATCCTTTATTAACTTTCATAAGCAATGATGGTTAGGTAATTAAAATCATATATATATATTTTGAACTATTTAGCAAGGTGACGATATACGTCAGGACATGTTAACTATTCAAGTAATTCGAATGATTGAGGCGTGGTGGTTAAAAGATGGCTTAGATTTAAGAGTTGTAACCTTTTCCTGTGTTCCCACTGGTCACAAACAAGGTAAGAAGTTTGGTTTAGAAAACGTATAAATAAATTACTTTTGTTTTTAAACTTTGTGTTGTCTTCTTCAGGTGTTGTCGAGATAGTTTGTAATGCTGAAACTTTATGCAAGATTCAGGCAGAATACGGAGTCACTGGGCCTTTTCGAAATCGTCCAATTTCCGAATGGCTTGCTAAAATGAATACATCAACGTTAGATTACCGAAGAGCTGTTGAAAATTTTACTCGGTCGTGTGCGGCCTACTGTGTTCTAACATATGTGCTTGGTATATGTGATCGCCATAATGATAATATTATGCTAACAAATAGAGGACATCTATTTCATATCGATTTCGGAAAATTTCTTGGAGACGCTCAAATGTTTGGAAGTTTTAAAAGAGATCGAGCACCATTTGTACTCACGTCAGATATGCTGTATGTAATTAATGATGGGGAGAAATCATCACAGAGATTTCACCAATTCGTTGAGCTTTGCTGTCAAGCATTTAAAATAGTTAGACAAAATGGAGATATCTTAATGAACTTATTTGCAATGATGGCTACGGCTGGAATCCCAGGGGTGGATGTTAATTCTGTCACTTATATCCAAAATGCTCTACTTCCCGATTGCTCTAACGTTGAGGCAGCAGCTCGATTTACCAGATTTATTGAAGATTCGCTAAGGTATTTACTATTCTCGTATTATGCACATGTAATCTTATAAAAGGACTTGTAACCAAATGACTTATCATAACCCATTTTATTTAAAAGGAACTGGTTCACCCCAGTTAACTTCTTCATACACAGTTTGGCACAGCTTAGATTTGCCTCTGATAATAGTAATGACAATCCTTCGACGCTATCGTTCATACCTAAGATGTACAGGTAAGCTTGAAAATAACTCATTGTTCCATATTTTGATTCTTACTTTTCGGAAATCTATTGAATACACACAAACCTGACTAAAAAATTTGTAACTTTCAGCATGGATACTGAAGGTCGAATTGAATCCGCAAAAATCGTAGGATTTTTGAAAAAATATGATCCAGAAAAGTATTATTCGTACACTGTAAAGGTTAGTTTAGTATTAGCATTTTTAAAGTTGCCCTTTATCAATAATCTACATGACCACCATTATAAATGAATCATGTGCACTTACAGGTGAAAAGAAGAGATCAAACGCAGTGGTCTTTCGTAAATCGTTCATACAAACAATTCTTAGAACTATACACCAAACTATGTATGAACTTTCCAATGGCGGTTAGATCGCTCAAGTCTCTCCCTAGAAGTTCTGGAATCGGAAGATCTAACGTTAAACAAGTAGCGGAGAAAAGAAACACACTTCTACAAGCTTTTTTAGATTCTCTCTTCCTGTTGGCAGATGAAATTTCGCATTCTGATTTAGTATATACATTTTTTCACCCTCTATTAAAAGATGAAGAGTATCATGTCAGTGAAGTGGATGCCAATCGTTCTTTGCAAGAAGGTAATTCGAAAGAAATAAAGCATTTAAAAACCCACTCTTGCAACTTACTAATATTTCATTTTGATGCATGTTACAGAGAGAACCCTATTGAGTCCTGTGAAGATACATGGACGGATAAAAGCTTGTATTCAGTATTCGAAAGGAGCCTTATTAGTTTTAGTATTGCATGCATTTGAATTAGCTTGTCCAAATGGACAGCCACCTTCTGCTTATGTGAAAAGCTACTTACAGCCAGATCCTACTCGTTTGACGAAAAGAAAAACCAGAGTTATTAAGCGTTCTCAGCATCCAACATTTATGGAGATGGTAAGAATCATACTCATGTTTATGAATCATTTGAGGCCGAATTTAAAGGTTGTTTGCGTCTGTGGTGTTTTTAGATTGAGTACAGATTACCATTGGATGTAATTTTGAAGAAAGTTTTACAGTTATCAGTCTGGCATCATGATCCGCTTCAAGAAAATAGCTTCCTTGGAGGTATTTCTATTCCACTTGGAAACTTTCCATTGGAGAAGGAGACAACTCAAAGTTTTCAATTAGGGAATTTAACAGTTACACCGTAGAAGTTCTTATTGTATCTTAGTAAAAATATTATTTAAATGCATGAGCGGCTGCCGAAAAAACAGTTAAAAATTTTATATGAAACGAAACAAATGAGTAAAACGAGATTTTGTAAGAATTTATTTTTTGTTTGCTGAAAAGGCAATATCTTTTACATAGAGGTAATGATAACATAAAGATTGTAGTTTAATAAAGCTTAAAGATTCTTCAATATTCATTTTGCAGAAAAATCTATCTAATGACAACATTTAATACGATAATAATTACTATACGATATGCTATCTTTGGATATCAAGTACACTTGGGTCATGGTCGGTCTTGTTATTATTATAGTTTTAATTACGTCTATACTTAGGTATTCATGTTGGCTGCCGATTCGATGGCACTTCGGGTACTTTACCATATTATGCTTAGGTCATCCCAACCGTATTTTTAATTAATTTACATAGCTATTTAGTGGCAGTCTTAAGAACCGGCTCGTCTAGGTGGCCCGTGTATACTGCGACACTATTTCTGGCTTAAATGAGTAGTCGTTATTTCGAATGTAATTCAGTTAGTTACACTTTAGATTTAATGCAAACAAGATGCACTGAATTCTACATTTAAATCTGAAGCAAAATATCTTAACAAGTATATAGAAGATTTATCACGTCAAGACCGTCCATCTAACACAAATATAGCAAAAAATATTCACTTCTATTACAAGCTAAAAATTCGAGTCTTCATTATAGTAATTTTAAAAACTGTTTTTAGATAATCGATCGTCACTGAAAGTCAGACTGATGAATGCATAACATTTGACAGTCAGTGTACAAGAAGAATCTCGTCCTATAACCAAATACTTGGCAAATATTTTTAAAATAGTTTACTTCTCACGTTCAACGCGATTTGAGCAATTTATACACTTCAGAAGTTTTTACAATTTCTCACAATTAGATATACTAAAATACGCTATCAAACTTTTCTTTGAAATTAGACGATACAGCGCCTTAATAAAACCCTTAGTTTAAACAGAAAGGATTCATCAATTGAACCATTTTCGGTATTTTATGTTTGCAAAATATATTATTATTTTCAAACTTATAGTAATATCTAGAAGTTGTTTCATCAGAGAAAGTTAATGTATTTTATTCTGCTTTTTTATTCAATGCATTCGTTTATTACGCTCGTAATATTATGCGAAAATAATCCCTGTGAACAAATATTTAAAAGGGATTCAGAGTACGTTATTATTCCTTTAGCACCTTATACAAACACGATCCCTAGAACTTTGCCGTACACATACTACACGTTTAGAAAATTAACTTGTTTAGGATATTTGTATATTCGTTGTTTTCTTAGCAAAGCAAATTTCAGTCTAACCAGCCCTAATACATCTACAGCGAATTTTGATTTGTTTCATTAAAAATTTTGCATAGTTAGTTTTATAATTATTCAATTATTGTGATTCTTCTCCAGATTGCTCATTCATCATACTATTCATACTATTCAGGCTCTCGGCATTGGTAGCTCCGTCCATTTTTGAAATAGCTCGAATAGCTTCAAGTCGATGCTGTGGTCCCATTCGTTGAAGAAGGCGTAGAACACAGTCAGATGCAAATTCAGGATACTCCTAGAATAAAATAATATTTAATTCTTATTACTACCATACAATTTAGTGGCAGCCAAAGAGTGTAAAATGCTATTGTGTACAAACCTCTAGAAGTAAAATTGCTTGGGATTCCACAGCGTCTCGACGAAGCGACCTTATATTTTTGGCGATTTCGGTGTCTGACGAAAGCCATTCAACCACCTTACGGTTGTCTTCCCACACATTCATAGCTCCTTTTTCTTCCATAAACCATCGACGCAGCATAGCTTCTGCTTGTCCATGGCCAAGAGCAGGTCGAACTTCTATGATTTGAGCAATTACTGACTGCTCTAGAAGCAATCTACGTAATCGCCAATACAGAGTTGAACGAGATGTCCTCCACGGGACAATATCCTACATAAGATTAAAACTTAATATTAATACCACAGCACAATTTGCATTTATTTTGATAATAATTAAACCACTTCATACATGAATCACTCCTTTTTCCAACATCCGTTCAGGGGTGTCGTGAAGGTCCGCAAACTGGATTGCTACTTGCTGATAGATAGGTCTCAAAAACTGCTCACGTTCGACTATTTTCTTGTCGATGATGTTCTTTTGTTCGATCTTATCAGAAACAGTCAGCAACTCAGCT
>JAQGAA010001752.1:0-14561 GCA_034696425.1 Isotoma viridis | reverse complement strand
GTACCTATAGCTCCTTTACCTCCTTTTCGAACCATTCGTAACAATCCTCCAGGAACTACTTTTGTTGCAATTCGTAGACCCGATGGGTCAATGGGGTATGCTATTGACTATCCTATTCCTAAACCAAAGCCAACCTTATCCCCAATTAAGATTAGTAATTATCAAGGTAATGATGTTCTCAATGATATTAAGAAGACTCAGACCCCACAGATGCAAGCATCAGGAGGAAATGTCTTTCCCCAAAGTATTTCTTCGTCGTATAATACGCTACCAAGGTCAGCAATGACATCTTCGTACTCAGCATATTCTCAAACATATACTGTACCAACAACAAATGTTCCTACTGCTTCTGATTACAGCTTTTCATCACAATGGGATCAAAATAATAACAAGTATGTTTTACAAAATGAATCAGAAGCAACAAGAAATATGCTGTCTGAATTACCGTTCCAAACACAACAACAACCCCGAATACAAAGAAAGGCATCATCAAGGTTTTCAAGATCTCAACAACCAGGATCCTATTTCAACCCTAATTTCCCTTCCGGTAGCGTCTATTCTCAGCCAGTACCAGTACAGCTACAACAATATAATGGTGGATACATTACTTACAAAAGCGGAAATGGTCAGCCTCTGCCAAGCAGACCCCAATACCAAAATTTGAATAATTATCCACAGTTTCCACAGAGTAGTGGCTACAACAATTTCGGAAATGGTAACCAGTATTATAGCAATCAACAAAGGTCCCCAACGCAGGTAGGTTCTGGTTTTCCTCAAAGGACTGGACAAAATTTCAATTTGCAAAATCCCCGTTCAAATAGCATGAATAATTCATCCATTCAATCCAGTCAAGCTTCAAGCTTAGGCGGAAGCAGTGGGCAATATGCTGGCGCTAGATCAGTGTACAGCAATGAGGCCGTAAGACAAAACCAAGTAAATTATCCCCCACCCTCATTCCAATACGACATACATACTCCAGATAAAGTTTACTCTCAACAGGGTGTTTTTCCAAAAGGTCAAGGAGTTCAAAATAGTATACCGACTGCAAGGGGTGGGCAGCCTTATAGGAGACCGTCTGTCGAGGAAGTTCAATGGATACCACCACCACCTTCACCATCTCAAGAACGGCTCCAGCAACCTCAACCACAACAGCAAACCAGAGGTAACCAGCAGCCGCTTTCATTATCACCGTTCTCGAGCCCACAAGCGACCCCGTCGTATCCGCAGAAGCCCCCTTCCTCAGGGTTTGGACCTCAAACTTATGCGTTTAATGAGCAAGGCCGATCAACATTCCAAGGGCAAACGTACCAAACACCCCAAAAATACAACCAATGGTCACAACAACAATCATGGAACATCCCACCAACAAGCCAAGAAAGCATCAACGCATCCTCATGGGGCTACAATTTCCAAGGATCACCAGGGAACCAATCACCCAAAATCCAAAGAACTTCACAAGGAGGATCCCAAGTATGGACATTCTCACGAAATTCATCACCTATGGATGGACGGAACTTCGGAGGATATCAAACACAATCAAGTTCTTATGTTACTGCAACAACTCCAGGACTTACTGGGACCAAATTGGATCAGCCAGTTGGGACTTCAGGGTCTTATGACGTACAACAAAGACAGTGGCAAAATGGAAGTTCCACACTCATGGGGGGAAGACAAAACACATACGTCAACCCAATCCCAACATCAGAAGGAAAATACCCTTACGCCAAACATGGAATTGATGCTAAATCTTATGAAGTTTCAAACCGAAGTCAATCATCCGTTTACAAACAAAATGTAAGACGGAGTAACCCAATAAGTATGTTTTTTGGTTTTTAAAAAACCAGTGGTACAATAATTATTGAATTTCTTTCAGAACAACGGTCAAAGGGGGATTAACCAACAAAAAGAATCAGTTGAAAATACCAAAAAATCAGAAAATACCGTTTTGTCTAGCAGTAGGGGAGAAGTGCAGGCTCACCCGCAATCCCCAATCGAAAGCGACGACGGAAGACTGTCTCCATATAATGAAACTAAAAAAAATAACCGATTTGAAAGCAATTCAGCAATATTGCAGCGGTATCTACAAAGAACTAAACAAGTAAAATGTTTAATACTTTAATTACACTTTCGGAAATATTCGATTTTTCATGGGTAACTGGGAATAATACAATATTTTCTTATTTTCCTTATCTTTATCTATCTTTCACAGGCATTACGAGAACAAAAGTCTAGGCAAAGAAATGCATCATCCCACAACCCGATCCCCATTCCAACACATTCTTCAACCACCACAACTTCACTTGAACAGTCCTCAGCAGCAAACAAATCAATTTCTTCCAGTCCAAATCCAATTTCCCCAGGAAAACAACCCTATGATTCAATCCCAATCAGTTCCTATGGATCAACAGGTATCGATGCCTCTGTATCGCAGATCCAACAACCAATTTCTCCAGGAGAAACAGCCTCAAGAACTCATGGCCAAACCTCACCTCGCAGAAATCAGAATAGAACCGATGCAATTGCACATGCCGTACCAAGAATTAATGCCCCAACAGCGACCACAAACATATCCCCAAATACTGCCTATGTCCCCACCATCCTCACTCCCAGTAAGCTTTCATCCATTGGTGGTATCCGGTCACAACATTCAGAACTTAAATCAGTTTCCGAATATGATAGCAGCAGCAGATACCTTAAAAGAAGAAGAAGCACCCTTACTACCCAAGACGAACAAGACTACAGCCAAGACGAGATAGACGAAGAAAATTAATTGTGTAGTAATAATAATATACTTCGGTATTCGCCGTGTAATAATTGTAATTTTATGAATAATTTATTCTTAAAATGGCTCGGTAACAAAGTGTAAAGTTAAACCACTTGAACATGTACAGATATAAGCTTTATAAAATGCGAATAAATAATGAAGCCATATAAGCCATTCTTTAATTACTACTAAAAACTAAAAACTAATAAACAGCACCTTATTAAATAACTAGAACGAAGTCGAATCAAGCGAAGTTTCGAAGAAAAGATTTTAAACGTCATTCAAAATATTTAGAAATATAAATAATCTGGCACTAGAATTGCAATCTTAAATCATGTCATATTTGATCGAAACACAAAAAAACTAAATAATGTGTAAAGATATAATAAAGATAATTATCATCACGCTATCACATCACAATAATCCCAATACTACACGGAATTTCCTAAATTCTTCCCTTTTTTTAGAGAATACAGCAACTCATGATCAGTGATTTCTGATAAAAAATGAAGTACCAAGCCGTGTTTTAACTGTCACTGTTATTGTTACTAACTAGAGTTATAGATTCCCTCTAGCAAGTTGGTAGAAGTGAGATGTTGGATGCTCCATAAGTTTTACAGGATCATCAAATTCGATAACTTCTCCTTGGGACATGACCAAAACTCTACGAAGATACATGTCAAAGTTGTAAAGTTAGTAAAATAAAGGGTTAGAGGGTTAGAATTTTTTTAAAAAAGCATGATTTGTAAATTATTAAGATTTACCTGTCGCAGTGAAGAATTGTGTTAACTCTATGAGCCACTGTGATGACTGTAGTCTGACTAAAGGACGTACGCAAAGTGGTTTGAATGACTTTGTCAGTCTCTAAATCTACATTAGCAGTTGCTTCATCAATACAAAGTATCTATAAATACGATTAAAATCATATCGGTAAATCAAAAACGCCTTAATTACCGTAAAGTATATCAACAACTAAAATATTTAAAAATAAATAAATTTCACCTTTGCATTAACAAGAACAGCACGAGCTAGGCAAACAAGTTGTCTTTGGCCAGTTGATAATAAATTTCCATTATCTCCCACAAAAGCATCCAAGCCTCCTAATCTACGAACAACCCCTTGTAGCTGACACTTTTCCACCGCTCTTATGATATCTTCTTCATTTCGATCTCCTCTTGGATCTAAATTTTCTCTCAATGTACCACTAAATATTAACGGGTCTTGTGGTATAATGCACATTTTAGATCTGAAATCAAGTACATTCGAGAAAAAATATCAGCGTCACGTAAGAATGGAATAGTTTGCTCTTTATATGAATAAAAATTCAATTTAGTGTAGTACGACAAGCCTCCTAATCTACGAACAACCCCTTGTAGCTGACACTTTTCCACCGCTCTTATGATATCTTCTTCATTTCGATCTCCTCTTGGATCTAAATTTTCTCTCAATGTACCACTAAATATTAACGGGTCTTGTGGTATAATGCACATTTTAGATCTGAAATCAAGTACATTCGAGAAAAAATATCAGCGTCACGTAAGAATGGAATAGTTTGCTCTTTATATGAATAAAAATTCAATTTAGTGTAGTACGACTACGACATGTACCTCAAAGTCTTCAAACTTATGTGCTTAATATTAAAGTGGTCTATTCTTATTTCCCCATCAAAATGATCCACCATGCGAAACATGGCTGCAAAAAGGGACGATTTACCGGAACCTGTTCGACCACAAATACCAATCTTTTCCGCTGGACGAGTCTCAAACGATACATTTTTCAGAACCAGAGGAAGGTTATCTCTAATAAAGCAAAATATTAGGGTAATTTTTAAAGTAACTCGCAATGGTCAAAAAAGAAAAACATTAATAACAATATTACCTGTATTTTAGTGAAACACAGGAGAACTGTATAACCCCCTGAGCCGGCCAGAGGTAGGGAACATTCCCATCTCGTAAATTCCCATATTCCGTATCCTGCTCTTCTTCGACTTCTTCTATATATTCACATGCTCTTTCAACTGACACCATTTCCTTTTCAGTTTCCGTTAGAACTGTTACAAACTCATTCAGGGCATTTGTTACAGTTAATGCATAGGAGATGGCCAGACCGATTATTCCTGTAAAATATGATACATCTTTAACTGTGTGCTTTAATAACGAAACCCATGGAAGCCCCCCCAAAATTAATAATGTTTAGTTACCAGGATCAGCTGTTCCATAATGATGTTGCAATATTCCCATCATACCAACACTTGTAACAATCACCACTCCCACCATTTGAAGACGAAAGCTGAGCCACTGGGATACAGCTTGGGAAGAATATTGGCATTTCTGACTTGCTTCTAAATGATCTTCATTAATTTCCTCAAACCTGTTGAGAACGATAAGATATAACACAAGAAAAGGAAAAGTAATGCGTAAGAACTGCAATTGAGAACAACAAAATTAATAAAAAAAAAACCTTCTTTTTGCTCTCATTGCTCGAATCACAACTAATCCTTTGAGCGTTTCAGAGAAATGTGCATAAACAGGAGATAAAGAAATACTCCCCAAACGTCTCAATTGTCTCGCTGTATGACGATAGTATTCCTGAATATTACTACATACAAGCAGTAGCGGAATTATTATTACAAGTATCCACGGAAGAGCATAGCAAGTTAGAGCAAGCGTTCCTGAAAAATAAGTTGTCATCGAATTATTCAACAAACATTTTATATTATTATACTGGGACTGGGAGTTGCATATAAAATGGCTTCTCATTCTCACCCATAAGCCCAAACATTCTTGAAAGTAGAATATTGGAAATAAACGGCAAGGAATCATCAACAGTAGCAACATCAGAAGAAAATCGATTTAAAATCCTTCCAATCGGAGTAACATCGAAGAAAGACATCTTTGCCTAAACAAATTAATATTGAATAGAATTGATTTGAACAAATCCCAAAATCAGATTAAAATCGTTTAGAAATACGATTTTGTCAACAAAGTACCTTTAATATGGAGCTCAACAGAGCAGAGTGAATCCTCAACGCACCCAAGATTCCTCCAAGAGCAAATAAGAAAGCTCTTACTAAGGTGAAGAATGAATTGGATAACCCAATGACAATATAAATACTAAAGTAATATCGCACAGTTGGGTCTAATTCACCAGCATATGGAATTATTCCTTCAACGGTATCGGTCAGCCAGTTTTTGAATACACTTTGTTCATCATTCAAAGAATAACCATTGGAGGAATTCGAAAGATAACTGTCCCCAGATTCTTCTTCAGATGACGTCATATTTCGGGTAAAAGTTGTTTCAAATGTTGGAGTTGGAACAGTCGTAGTGGGAGTAGTACCATTTGCTGGATCTGTCGAGTTGTCAACTTCACTTATCCAATAAGCTAACCAAATATCACTAACGTTTTTAGAGGCTTGCATCAAGGCCAATGATATGATTATCATCCAAAATAGGCAAGGTCCAACAGCTTTGTAGTAAGAGTTGAACACGTGGAGCTGAATTGTGCCTTCTTGGCGTGTCTCTTCATTTACATCGCAACTTTGTGACCCTGCTCCATTCGTAAGTTCAAATGATTGGGAAGACTTTGTCATTAATGGGCTAATTGATTGTTCTGGTATTTCTTCATCTAATTCTGCGGGAAGTCGTCGTCTTGGTGTAGATTCCCTTGGGCTTGTAAATGAACTTTCTGATATGTCGTACTTTTCCTCCAAGTTATCTTCCCCGTATTCAGGAAGAATTACTTGTGGAGGACCTAAATTAACAGATAATAAAGTTAATATTTTGCACAGCCAAGCCATAACTCTTTAGTAAGAGGCATCTTTCATAATCAGATAAGTTAAGTACCTTGAGCAATTACTATTCCCTTATCCATAACCAAAATCCAATCAGCTTCTTGGAGGAACTGAGTGTGATGAGTGCAGACGATTCTGGTTTTATTTTTTAAGATTCCCATAACACATTTCCTGTACAAATATTTCGCAACCTTGTAGTCTACGGCTGCAAAAATGTCATCTAAGAAATACACGTCGAAATCCTACAAGCCCCAAAATTATGAATTGTAATCAATATCTATAAAAAAGTAAGAACATTTAAATAAAAAATCTACCTGGTAAACAGCTCGAGCTAGGGTAAGACGTATCTTCTGTCCACCAGATAACGAAAGGCCATTGTCACCAACAACTGTATCGTCTCGCCATTTAAAAGAATCCAAATCGTCTTTTAAGCAACAACTATCTATGACGGCTCTAAAAGGTTACACTTATTTAATTGAAGCACATCTGAAATTCAAAATGTAGTATAATTTACAAAACAAAGAAACCACTCATTACTTGTAACGGGTAAGATTAGTGTTTGGAGCAAAACAAATATTGCTTCGAATGGTTCCACGCTGAATCCATGCTTCTTGGAGAACAAGCCCAATTCCTAATAACAATATTTGAAAAATCATAATTACTTAGAAATATAATCTTGAGATTTACACATCATGGTCTCAGGTTGCCATTTTCTTAAGTTAAAAACTTACCTTTAGCTGGATCAGGTACACTTACAGTCCCTTCCGACTTATTTAGCTCCCCCAGAAGCGATAATAATAAGCTGCTCTTTCCACTTCCAACATTTCCAATTACACCGATGAATTGTCCCTGGTAGGCAAAACAACTTATGTTAAATTGGCTTGAAGATAACCCGTTTTTCGACAGTGAAAAGATATATAGTTATCTTTGATGAATAAGAATAACTCAACTTGTCTTATTAAATTACCTTTGCAACGCGTAAATTAAGGTTTGTTATATGTTGCCCCTCCGCTCCCCAATTAAATGTGCATCCTTCAGCCAGGAATGCTACGTTTGCTTTCATCATGGATGGTAATGGCATAAAAATATCCTTGGGTTCAGTTTCTTCTTCCTATAGTTAGAATTTTAAATATAAAAATATCCAGTTCCTTACAAACTATTTGTGAATGTACATTTAAGCGAGATATAACTATATAACAAAATCACAAAATACAGTTGTAAATTAAATTGCAGTATTTAAATCTTTTACCTGCAGAAACTTATTAATCCTTTTGATTGAAACCCATGCTTCTACAACTCCATTTAGAACCCATGGAAGAGCATTCAGCGGCCCAATAAGCATGTTAAACAGTGCAACACTTGTGAACACCTATAATAAAAACAATATCATTAAAACATCAGCTCATGAATTTAATATAAACAAATTATTCTCCTTTGCTCACTTTCGAAGCAGTTAACGAGTGCCCAAGAAGTACGTAAGTTCCAAAACTGAGCAAGGATACAAGAACTGGAGTGGTTGCCCAAAAGTAAACACACATTGCATCCAAGTATTTCCGCCCCTTTAAACTTTTGATTTCCTCCCTTCGAATTTCTAAAAGAATAAATACAAAGTACCTTTCTGGATTATGACAAAGGGATAAATAGACTACAAAGCAATCAAGAAATTAAACAGATTGACATACCGTTGACCTTGTCAAAAAAATACGATTCCCAAGAATGAAATTTCAGCGTCCTAATTCCGTACAATATTTCAGACATAAGTTTCACACGTTGGTCTTTGAACTTCATCATTCTTGTGCTTAGTTGTCCTAATGAATGCAAACGCAAACCAAATATATTTCAATATCCAAATCAATTTTTGAAGTTGATAATAAATTAATATCTCTAAAAACTATTAAGTTACCAATTTTATTAGCTATTAAGCGATTGACAGGAATCAGGACGATTGCAAATACAACTCCAGCCAAGAATGATATCCCAATTTGGATGTACAACAAATATAATGCAATAGCAACTTGAGCAGGAAGACTCCAAAAAGCATGGAAGCTCGGACAAAAATTAACAATTCGGTCCGTATCAGTTGACATAAAATTAATAATTTCTCCAGCATTGAACTTATCCAGAGTAGTCTTCCGCATATGGACAGCCTTCCTATAAATTGTCGTAACAAGGGCAGCTCTAATTTTAAGATTTACTTCTGCCATTATCATATTGAAATGTGTGTTTGCCAAGGCCCCTAAAATATTTAAGAAAAAGATAGTAAGAAATTAGTTTTTAAATTTTATTTCCGATTCAGACATAATCTGTGAAACTCACCAATGATTGCGGTCCCAAAAAGTCCACCAACATAAGCATACCCCTTCCACATCTCTTTGTCGGGAGAATCCGGTGTCTCAATGAAACCAACCAAAGCGCTGAGTAAAATAGGACCACAAAATCCCATGCCATCCGACAACAATTTAAGAATTCCTACAGAATAGAATTCCCAACCAAAAGACACATGAAGGCTCCTAAGGAGCGTAAGCCCTTTTGATACAGTCCATTTCTGAAATTCTAATGCAACATTTCTAGTTGAAATGGCAAGAGGGAGTTCAAAAAGGCTATCAGCCGATTTGAGGAAACCACAAGACCCTTTCTTCATTATCGGTGTGACCCACAAAAAGAGCAGTCTTGAAATAAAACCCGAATTCTCTTTTGCAGTCCCCAAAGGCAACTCTTCGTCCTCTTCGTCAAACCCTGTGTAAGAATTATTCTCGTGCCCTTCATATGCGTTGTACACAACATCGTTTATTATTGTTCGATGCCTATAGTGTCTCTGCTCTAGATGAGTGCTAAAATAATTAATTTACTGAATTAGAAATTTTTTAGTTTACGAAAAATAATTAATATACCAACGCCATTTCTAAAATAAACCCCTATACCCTTACCTTCCAGGTATCACAGTCAAAAAGTAAAGGCCTTGAAGAGCAAGTTCCACCGCTGCTGTCCACAGCCAAAGATAATTATCCCGAAGAATGTCATCATCCCTCCGAAGAAACTCTCCTGATTCGTCCGTCATTTTATTTTGTTGACTATAAATTGCATAAAATCCCAGTGCATCTGAAGCTGAGTGATGACTTAAATTACTTCTAACATTACTGGAACTTTGATGATGATGGTGATTAATATTGGGAACAATAAAACCACTATTATTACCAGATGGCCAAGTCTTGGAAATAGCATATCTAGTTCGGAATTCCAAAGCTGATAGCACAGCTGAGCAAAACCAGGCAAGGAGCATAGGCCGAGGTCCTCGGGTATTGAAGGAATTCCCATGTTTCAGTCTTAATACATAAACCAAATGCAGTAACCAGGCACTTGTTTTAACACAGGCGATGGCAGCTTCAGTTAAACTGATTTGATGAGTGTTTAGTACTCCAAAGTTGACCATCAACTGGAAGACAGACAAAATGGTCAATAGGGATACTATTATAGACCGACCGTATATTAAACCCGTTTGGCATGAATTCCAATCGTTAAAATGAGGATGAACTAGTCTTCGCTTTCCTATGTAGTACGCAGATATAACAGCTAGGAGACTTAAACAAGGAAATTGAAGTCCGAGATGAAAAAAGCATTGTCCGAAGTCTTGGGTTGATTTGTCCCAGACTCGGAAGTCTACTGAGCCGCATTCGATTGTTCGGTTGGGTATCATTGTTTTTGTTTTAAGTTACTCATTTAAAAAAGCTTATTGGAGTTGGAATGTTATATAAACATGAATGACAGTTTGTTGTTTGTTCAGTCTTCACTCTTTCTCCTTTTTTGTGTTGCTTACTTTCACTCTTTGCTCTATACACTCGGTCGCGTCGCCGCCCTTGTACCTTCAGCGTCAAAACAAAAAGAAAAAAAGTCAAAAACAATTAAAACCCAAACTAAACAATAATATATGTAGTATTCAGATTTTGAATTCTATAAAACATAACGATTAGGTGTAAAAGGCATCAAGTAAATCAAGAGGCATTTTCCCAATAAATTAATTTCAGGTTTCACCTTCGTATTCAGTATTCCTGGCTATAATGCGAAAAGTGACCTGCTACCTACCAAGTAAGTCACAAAGGATGAAGGAAGTCATTCATGCTAATTTTAATTACTTATATAAATACTTTAATTTCTGATTGTGGTGTGGGTGATAGTGGATTTTGTTGTTCAATCAAAACACATAAATGCAAAAATGAGTATGGAAAACAAAACAAGACCTTTGATCTCTAATAAATAGAAAATAATAATGTTACATATATACATACAACATACATACCATCACAAACAATTACTCATCAATTCACAATTTCAATTTAACTCGGTTGGCCGTGTGCGTCCGTGCGTGTCAGTTTTAATGTCAATACCAACACTACTTACACACTATAACTGGAAGTGGAACTACAAATTAATTCATTATAGTTAGATGCAGATGGACAAGAAAAATGTAATGAAAAAAGTATAAAGACTGAACTCCCGGACTTTTATACACATGATTCACTCACCTAAATCTTATTGACTCTTTGTGTATTGAATCTACAACTTCGCTTGGCATAATAAACCATTGTTTTCATTCGTATTATTGTATTCTGAACTATTATGTGATTAATAAGTCTTTTTAATTAAAAAAATTTAAATTTAAATTGTCATCCATTCCACATTCATATCAAAATTTAATTAGTACAAAGTAGTGCAAGTTAAAAGTCCTCAAAATCCATTTCCATATTCATCAAACGCCGAGAAGAACAGATCTCAAAGAAGGTTCGTTCCGCGTTCGCGCTTTTTGTATTATTTCTATCAATATTTATGTACCATAATGCCCCTTGTAGTTCACCCATTCGAATTCGCATTCGTAAAAACCTTTACCGCACACCGGCACACCGACACCGCATACCGAAACAAAAAAAACTTATGAATTGAATGGAAGGTCAGAGCCAGGGTGAAAAATTTCAAGTACAAAAGTCGCCTCTTCTTGCTGATTGAGAGACGAATTTATTGACTTGAAAGATGATTTGATTACATGTGGTGATTCTAGTGATAATTTAAGGCATAATAGCGATTCATATAAATTAGATTCATTTTTAATGCTGCAATAGGGCGTTTGACAATTTTTTTTACTAATTTTGAAAGTTCTCATAAAGCTAAAAAAAAGCACAATTATCCTGTTTCACAGATTCAGGGAAGGTTTGCAGACATCGGCCACAAAACTCCCCTCAAAAGGTGAAAGGTATCTAGATATCATTCATGTCATGAAATGCAAGCTATGAGACGGCATGAGGGGAGTTCATTTCAAAGCATGGAATAAAGGGATTCTTCCTTGATTTCCGTATTTCCGAGCAGAGAATGCATAATAATATGCATTTACGCGTAAATGCATCTCTCTTTGCTATGCTATAGTGCTGTCTAACAACTAGGCTACACCATAATTATAATTATCAAATCAATCCATATAAAGTCAATTTAGTCAATATGTCAATGATATCAGATATAGATATAAGGGACAAGGGATAGGGGTACTAACTATCTCATAAATTAATAGGTAAGTGCAATGTGCAAAGGGTCTTTCTCTCGGTCTCTACTCATCTGCATCTGACTAATTTAGGGCTCTGAAACTCTGCATAGGTTGATTGATGCCGCATACAAAGTCAAAGGAATGAATTTCCACTAGAACAATCTCGATATTTCTCGATGCTTTTTTTTTATTCCGTGCCTTTCCGTCTAAAAAAATATCCATTCTGCAAGGACCATCCATAAACCATGTGTTCAACAAATCACTCAAAAACAACCATCTTTCAAATTCGCAAACATTACTATTTCAATCAAAATGAAATTGCAAAAATCCAATACTGACCTTTTTCAATAATTTCAATTCAGCATAAACAGCAGAAAAATCAAAGTCATTCAATTGAATTCCATCAAAATCCAAGCCGACGCGACGGGTTGAACCCGTTACTTATGATCAAATTCCTTTCTTTCTTTCAAGCTTCTTTGTCCAAAGCCGGCATGATGGCATGCATGACCCACACCACCACCACCACGCACGCCGCCGTTTCAAAAGCCAACTAGTAGACTCCACCCTCTTTGCATTATTGCAACAATTATAGGGAAGTCCAGGTCAAAAACGTTTTAATTTTTTCTATTGCAAAGTACCACTGCCACTGCCAGATTGAAGCCAGATGCATTCCATTCCTTCCTACCGACCCTCTCTACTCTGGACACTAGACTCGTCTTCTGTTTCACCAAACTGTCTGATCCAATCACAATTGTAGATTCCCTTCTTTCTCTGTCGGCATTTTCCTTGATCGGCTTGACTCGCTCTTCTTCTCTTCACTCTTGCTGAATGATTCAAGGGGACAAGTTGCTGCACAATTTCCTCGTGAAGAAAGAAGAATTTTTTAATTCTTTTTTTTATCAAGAATAATTGCAACTATACAAGCGTCACCTTTGACCTGAACTGTGGATTTTGGTCTTGGTAATTAAGCGTTTCAAAATCTGAAGCGTTATTTCCCGAACTTGCTGACTGACTGCACTGTCGACCAAGAGGTTGAACTGAAAACCACCACAGAAGATTTTATTGTAAGTCGGCCGCTGGTCATATTTATTTTCTGATTTTGTTGTTACGGGAGGCGGGGGGGGGGAGTAAAAATAGGTTAGGGGTGATTTTTTGAAACGGACTGAGGGTAGTGAATTGGAATATGGAAAATCTTGCCTCTGCTTTTAATATTGTCATTCATTGTAGATAATGTGTAATGTCTTTGAAAGGAATCAAACATGGCGGATGGTGAAGCCATGCAATAAGGTTCTCGTCAGTCATCTATCATTCATCTTTGATCTTTTGTTTAGGTTAAAGGCATGAAAAGATGTTCATTGACGACGGCATTGTTTAACACTTGTGTAGGGTAGATGCACCCCAGACTGGTTTTTTTTTAACTTCACTCCATGCTCACGAGTCACGATTATATTCATAGTTTGTAGTTCGATGATCTGACAAAGACTTAAAATGGTATTCAAAGTATTCATATGCTGATATATTCGAATCAAGCAATTTTATGTCCATGATCTGCATTTGCATAATTGATAATATGTAATAATGAAGGATGATAGTGGACAGTTGACAGTGACAATGTTCATTTGCAAATATTGTATTACGGTTACGGTTGACGGTGTACGGTTGGGAATTCGATGCTAGCTTCTTCTGTGGGTAATGCATGATCATGGCCAAAGGGCCTTGAATAAAATACAAAATCTTTAGTTAGGTTTTAACAGTTTACAGCTAAAACATAGATCATAGACGATAGATTATCATTACTAATATTACTCTACCTCTATTTCAATGTCAATGTTACTCAATGTCGAATGACGGGTTTCCAGAATTTAAATCAAAATTATAGGCAAAAGCACGAAGAAAATAATTCCCAAATTCATTAATTAACTTGTAGCAGAGCATGTGGTTATTATGTTATTATGTTATGTAATGCTATTGATGATTGCCCATAATTTTATTACAGGAAATCTGTATTTAAATTTCAGATATTAACTTTGATTCACTATGTCTGACGACGATTGGGGAGATGGCCCTGATGCCACCAACGTAACGTCGACCTTTTCTAAAGCTACTATAAATGATGATGATGACGGAGATCGAAATGACTCGTCGGGTGGCCGTGGCGGTCGAGGTGGATTCCGAGGCCGCGGTGGCTATAACCGCGATGGCGACGGCGATAGCAGAGGTATGATGAGTAGCAGTAAGTTTAGGTTCTTGTACTTCGTATTCATTTATTTTATAATATTTTCTCTACTATTTTTGAAGGAGGCCGAGGCGGTGGCAGGGGGCGAGGTGGATTTAATCGCGATAATGATGACGAAGGTGGAAGAGGTAATAATTCAGAAGTATTTTAAGTTATTGACTCTGATAAATGATGATGATGACGGAGATCGAAATGACTCGTCGGGTGGCCGTGGCGGTCGAGGTGGATTCCGAGGCCGCGG
>JAQGAA010001751.1:0-14566 GCA_034696425.1 Isotoma viridis | reverse complement strand
TCCCCAATATAAGATAAGGTAAGACACATAGTAGATAGTTTACGTAGTTGGCCATGCATACGATACCCGAGTTTTATGCAGAATGCTGCACTATTGGAATATAGTTTTTCAACAAAAAACGCATTCAAAAACCTTGAAACGTTGAAGACCCCAGGGGTTTTAATATATGGGAAATACGGTAGTTCGTGAAGGTGTATGGTGGTGTGGTAAAAATAATGAATGCACCAGAGTCATAGAGAGTAGTTTTTAAGCAACCCGCTAGTTAATAGACCAAGAATTCATCCTTTCCTAATACCCACACTACCGACGTGTCACTGTCACTTCTAACTACACTATCAACTATTTTCTATCTGTTTTGTCAATTCAATTCACTGTTTGTTATTTGAATTGACTGATACTGATCAACTTTTGAAATATCAAGTGCACCGGGTTGCTTTGACTTGGGTGGGATGATGTCAATTTCGTGTTTATAAGTAAATACTTAAAAGTGAAAAGTAAGAGTAGTTGTATGTTGCATTGTAGATAAGTTCAGTTCATCAAAAAAGTTGTTAAGAGTTGTTTGTGTACCATTTCACATTTATAAGTTGTAAATCGGGTCGGGTGTCGGGTGAAAGCGACGAGTAATAAACGGGTAAAGAAGTCACACATTCAAAATTAACTGCCTTGAGTTTGCCTACTATTCTCATCAATCAAAATGGTAAGTTTGAGAGTTATTTATAAATATGAAATATTAATTGCTGTGCTGAAAGCACAAATAATCTTTCGTGGGGGGTCCTTTTGTCCTTTGGGGTTCAATTGCAATGCAGAGGAAAGGAAATTCTTGATTTGATTAATCTTTTGTGATTTTGCAGGTTCTATTAGCATCAGCTATTTTACTTAAGAGTGGTAAAAGTAAGTACAAAGTTATCTACAGTCATGTTACGCCTTCAATAATTACACACTGCTTAATGAATAATGAAACTGACATGTACTAATAAATTTCTATTGTTCACGTTTTTACAGCACTCGTTTCCCGTCAGTTTGTAGAAATGCCCAAGTCGCGAATAGAAGGGCTTTTAGCAGCGTTTCCTAAATTGATTCCATCAGGAAAGCAACACACATTCGTTGAAACTGATTCAGTAAGATATGTCTATCAACCGATGGAAAAACTCTTCATGGTTCTTATAACTACTAAAGCGTCTAACATTCTTGAAGATCTTGAAACGCTTAGACTTTTTGCCAAAGTGGTGAGTATTTTTTTGAGATTTGTTGATGTGGTAGAATAAACGGTTATATAGTTTTTAATTACAGTCACTTACACTGATGAATGGTTTTTTTAAATTATAGGTTCCAGAGTATTGTAAAAATCTAGAAGAATCAGATGTGTTTGACAACGCTTTCAATATTATATTTGCATTTGATGAAATTGTGGCTCTTGGTTATCGAGAAAATGTCAATCTAGCTCAAATTCGAACGTTTGTTGAAATGGACTCGCATGAAGAAAAGGTTTATCAAGCTGTCCGAAAGGTATGCATTTTAAAAATCGTGGGTCGTTAGATTTTTAATATGTGGATGTATTCAGTTAATCAACTTTATCAAATGCAAATTGTAATTGTAATTATTTTTTAAATATAGAGTCAAGAACGAGATGCAATGCAGAAAATGCGAGAAAAGGCTAAGGAACTTCAACGTCAAAAGTTGGAGAATCAAAAACGTGGAATTCGTCCATCAGCAAATTCAGGTTATTCCATTTCATCAAGCAGTATGAACAGTGGACCAACTGCTATTTCAGAATCAATCATTCAACCTCCATCTGAGCCCACTAGATCCTCTTTTATGTAATCCAACTTTCTTTCATTTACCATTTGATACACCATTTCAACCCAACTCACATATTTTTTTATTGTCAATTAATAAATTATTTAACTTATTCTTGAAGGAAACCATCTGGCTCAGGAAAAGCCCTTAAACTTGGTAGCAAGTCTAGAGATGTTGAGAGCTTCGTTGATCAGCTAAAATCAGAAGGAGAAAGAGTTGCCCCCATATCCAACGTCTCTAATAGTTCCAGTAATAAATCTGCTCAGGGAAATCAACCTTTACCAAACACTGAAAAGTAAATCTTCTCTACCGTCATATTACTCTAATAGATTCAAGTTTACAAGATCAATAATTTAACTTTAGACTGTTTAGACTAACATATTTTTTAAATGTTTTGCAGCGTTCATTTGAAGATTGAAGAGACAATTAATCTAATAGCCGGAAGAGATGGAGGACTACAGAACATGGAAATTCTTGGAACAAGTGTACTTCGTGTGCAAGATGAGTCTTCCTGCATGATTCGAATTCAATTTGATAATGCTGACACCCGTGGAATTCAGTTTCAGGTGCTTGCCGTTGTATTTTGTAAAAATAATTTGTCGTCGCATTGTAGTTTTAAAAAACAAATAATCTTTTCGAATTACAGACTCACCCCAATGTCGACAAAGACTTGTTTAGGAACAAGTATCAGATTGGGTTGAAAAATGCACAGAAACCTTTCCCTGTCAATACTGACGTTCCAATTCTAAAATGGCGTTATCAAACGACAGATGAATCGCAAATCCCATTATCAAGTAAGTAAACTTCTTCAAGAAAATGGATTGTAATGTATCGTTGTGTAGTTTAGTATTGAGGTATCTAAATCATTGATTGTATTAGTGTTAGTATTCTAGTTGTAGTAAAACAGGATGAACAATGTTTAATTTTGCTACTTCTGCTGTTTTCTAGTTAATTGCTGGCCATCTGAAAACGGAGCTGGGGGCTGTGATGTGAATATTGAATACGAACTACAAAATGAAGACTTGGAACTTCAGGATGTCGCTGTTGCCATTCCTATCCCGTAAGCTAAGAGATAAATGTCATTTTACCACTATTTTTATGAATCAGTTATTGTTATATTGATTTAATTTTAAACTATTATCTTACAGATCTGGTGGAGGTGGACCAGTAGTAAGTGAATGTGAAGGAGACTATGTGTACGAAGCAAGAAGGAACACTTTAATCTGGCAATTACCTGTCGTCGACTCATCGAATAAGACAGGGTCCATGGAGTTCACCGTTGCTAATGGCCATGCCTCACAATTCTTTCCTGTTCAAGTGTCCTTCCATTCTAATCAAGCATTTGCTCGGCTTTCTGTAAGATCAAGTTTCATTTACCACCGTCCTTCTTTAATCCTTATTATTATAATCGTATTATCATGAGAATGCGAGATCGGTTCCAGTTTTCGTTTTTTTAAATCTTAATACTAATTTATTATTTAATTCTAGGTAATCGATGCAAAATCAGTGGAAGATGGTTCTGTGGTAAAACATTCAGTGGATACAGTTCTATCCACAAAGACTTACGAGATCGTGTAGCTGTAACCACAAAAGTCTTAATTTAAGATTAGCAATAGCCGATATCCCCCTTATACCAACCACCTTCTTCAGTTACGGAGATCTTCTACTGCAGAATTTAATCTTTAATTTTACAGAAGTTTTTTTTTGAGTAAATGTTAACCTACATAAGTACATTTGAATTGGAACCTTTGTAACTTATTATCTAGAGAAATTCAGAAATCTATTATAGAAGCTGGGAAAAAATAATCTGTGTGTATTTGTTTGTTACTGTTCACCCGAAAGTCGTGAAATATTAAAGATTAAACTCAGTATGGTATGTACTTCATCAAAAAATTAACAATTAATAATTTCTTCAATTATTTGAATTCTATCATTTCATACTGAATTAACCAGTCAGTTTTAATAATTTTTCATCAATAACAAGTACTTAGATTTATTTAAATTAATTATTATCTGCGGCTTGTTGTAATCGATTTCCGTCGGAAGTATCTTTTAGTTAAATTCTTATCTACATTTTTTTCAAACTTTTAACAATTTCGATTTTCGGAATATTCGTATATCGTATCGTCATCTGTCACTGTCACATGAAGAGGACGACAACGGTTAACATGATTATAATTATTTTGTTTTGTGAATTAATTATTATTATTCTCATAAAGAAACTCGATAGAAGTTGAATGATTGATTGTTTGTGCTATAGATATAAATATACCTATATAGTAACACATAATAATGAAATCTCTGACTTAACACTAATCTCTGCATATAATAATATTATAGCAAAACTGAATTTAGAATTGTTATTATCACAGTATGGGGACAATAAGCTGTACAGTACAATATAACATGAACATTGTATTGTACGACAAAACATTTAAATTAACAATCTCTGCAGAATTTGGGCTAGTTGATCATTTAAGACCCTAGTATCCTCTTTCCACTCTAATATACCCAATGATTAAAAAGTATGTTCTACACAAGTAATTAATTATTGATAATTGGAATGTTAGAATCAAATACAGTCATTGAGCTTGTGGCTGCTGTTGTAGTTGCGGTGGAGAGTCAAGTAGTCCCCCGTAGAGATGCATCAAAACGAAAAACGCTGTGTCTGGAGAACTCCAGTATGATGTATGAGATGTAAGAGCAGCTAAATACGTGCTAGAGAAGTTACTTTCTTTTAGCACATAGTCCATTCGATATTCCAGGTCTGAAAGTCAGAAGGAAAGAGGTATCAAGTATTTTTTGATTGATTGAGTTCTAACCACTACTACCAAACTACAAAACTACCATACACCCCATTTCAGAACAGACGAATTGAGATTTAGATTCAATTAGCTATTCTCATTTTACATTGAAATTGAGACGATAGATTGCTTTATATAGGTGTTTTACTTTGAGTAACTAAAGAAATCAAAAGTTTACCATTGGGAATTTCATTAGCAACATCTTCAGGAGTAGAATTACCCTCATCTCCACCTCGAGTTGGAGATGAATTCCCATCGGGTGAAATTAACTCACTTCCAATTTCTCCATCACTGATCCCACCACCAGCTGCTGCATTCTCAGGATTCTTTAAGTACTTCATTATACTGAACCATCCCCAATTGGATTCTTAAGAAAAATGTAAAAAACAAGTTTTAACATAACAAAAGATTGACGTTGATAAAATCATTCCTTTTTATGTAAGCAACGTTTGATTACTTTGGGTTGAGTTGGCATTTGACATGTTGACTTTAAGTAGTAAAACGGTAGAAAAATAAAATGAAATCTAATTACAACTTTGTGAAACTTAAGCTTACCTCTGGTAGGTGTGGGCGGCGACTTAAGATTGAATGTTCTTTGTGGAGTTGACTTATTTGAAGAATTATCTGAAGTTTGCTTACTCTGCGAAGAAAACATCGACGGGGGCTCAGGTCTTGAGAATGTGTACTCTTTGTTGATTCTTTCACGTGGCATTTCTTCGTATTTTGTTCGCCCTGAAGAGCCATACGAATGGACTGGCAATGGAGCGATATGAATGTAATGTTTATTTAGTAAAGGTTCCAGTCTGTATGGAAAGGAAAGCAAATAATATTTCTTATAGTTTACTTCTTACATAAAACAATATTTTCTCATCAAAACAATTTAACGATTTATGCAAGTCTTATTATTTCAACTGGCATAGTCTCTGAAATAGACAAACCTGTAAGCTACTGGATCCGTTGGATAAAAAACATTGTAAATCCGTTTGCATAACTTCTGAGGCAAAATGTAAGGTCGGAAGTCAGGATTGTGGGGTTCTCTCCTACAAAGTAATGTAAAATCAGTTTGTTTGTAAATTATAAAATCTCTTTGCATATTAGTAAAAGCTGTGGCAATTATTGGAAACTCATTTACCATCTCAAAGCCAAAAACACAGACAGAGGACTTCCAAGGCAAAAGAAATGTTCTAACTGCTAACACAGACAAATCCAACTCCAATTAATGATCCAGACATAGGTATTAAAAAGTGTAATTATTGTAAACTATGAACAATTGTAAACCTGAAAGAGAAGACTTGATGCTGGGTCTGGAACGTGATGATCCGCGTAGAAGCCATTCACTCCAGGTGTTTGCCCATGGCCCCCAGGGTATTGTTGGTTATAAGGACCAGGACCATACGGTGGCTGAAAAAAATAAAAAGTAGGCAATGGGTGCAATAAAATCTCATACTATAGAACTAATTTCTTTTGAAAAAAGAAAGCATGTGGCGGCATATGTTAGTGCTTTCATAATCATAAATGGATTTTGATAGTTTTGTTTTACTTACCGGTGGCTCAGGGCCACTCGTTTGAGGCATGTAGCCCGTTATGATATCGTATGTGATGACAGCCCCAAGGGAATGAGCAATCACGGAAACTTTTCCTCCACGCGAACGAAAGTCAGGGTTTCTTTTGACGAAGTTGGAATAAATTCTATTCAGCTCGTTCCTCAGGGCATTTTGGATCTGAAAAAATTTCATGATTTATTTAAAACGTTAGTTTAGAACTACAGCAATCTCAGTTGCAAATCACACACACACTTGGTAAATATATTACGAACCTCAGTTCTATACAGTGGGCTCGTGTAGTACATAATATCCATTGCAGTAGCATTTAGAAGTTGCCTTAGGCTCAACAGTTTGTTAGGGGTGATGGCATCCACAACATCTAAACTCAGAGTAGAGCAAGAGTTATTAAATTATGAAATAAGAAAGGTCAAAATGTCAAAATCGAATTTCCTAATGGACTCTATAGCTAACCTCCATCCAACTTAGCAGCAGACCTCCATTCCACTGGGAAAAACTCTGCTCTTTGCTTAGTTTCATTTAGGTGAGGGAAGAACTTTTCTTTCAAGGATGATACTGTCTCCCGAAATCTAGTATTTAATAATGTAATGAAAAAGTTCAACATTTTACTCTTCATTCTTCATTTCCGAATAGTTCCACATCAAAAATATAATTCCGCAATGTGCAATGTAGGCTTAAAATCTTACGAAGCGCAATTTCGAACAATTCTTCCTGTATCCATTTTCTGTCCTATCCCATGTATCACAAATACAATATGACTGATTTCAGAAGGTCGATCTACAATGGAAGCAGGTTTGAAATATCCCCGGCATAAACGATGACCCCCTAAAACATCATACATGTCAAATCCCCAAATACTTAAAAACATACTATAGGTTAATATCAGTTTTTCACAATACATGTTTGAAATCCAAGCCGTTGGCCAACAGATCTCATAAACTTGTAGGATGCAGCCTTGCTAAAAAGATGTATCTCGGTTGGACTTGTCCAGTCTACATGAAACTCACAAAATGAGACCCGATGGACCACTAAAGACATAAAAATAAAACAAAGGCATCAGCATCAATACAGGAGCATGACCCTGATGCTATGGCAGAATACTTTCATTCATTCCATAATAATATTATCTTTCAAGAAAAACAAAGCAATTTCTTTCAAGAAAGAAAGCACAGGTGTGTGCATCTGCCTTATATGTACCTTTGTGCATCTAATAACATTTATTTTTATTATGTTACTTACCTGGTCGACTTTTCTTCGTAGGACTTTCTGGTTGATTCGTGTTGTTTGCATAAATAATCAAAGATACACCAGCAAATTGGCCGAGATGCTCTTCTTCAAGCTTTTCTGCATGATCCACTGATAAAGGTTGCCATGTTCCGTCGTAAAACCATGTCCCACGGGTTATCTGACATTTATCCCCTGTAATGTAAAAGAAAGCAAACAAAAGAATCTAAAAAATCGATAACCCATTTCAGACATTGTGCAAGGAAGCGACTGACTCAAAAAGCGAAGGCTTTATCATTGAAATACTTTTAATTTAGTGTGCAACGCATAAGGGACTAAATAATAGATAAGTCACGTACGTAAGTACATCATTTCTTCATCTTTTGATAGTAAGAGATAACATAAGTCAATAATGTCAATGTATAACGGACGGAAGTCTTAATTTGTCCTGAAATTGCATTAAATTTTCCAAGCCAAGACAAAGCTAATTATAATATTATTAAGGAGTAAGTAATAGCTCCAATGGTACGAATAAATGCTTGCCAAGTCTTTGTTCACCTGAATAATTAATATCTATTGATTACTTTCTAAGAGATTCGGAGAGAATTCTTAACTTCATTATCTCTAACTATCTACCTATCTATGCTATCGTTCTATCGATTGATTAAGCCACAGGCAATATCAAAACCATTTCGTAACTACTAAGATTGGCCTTGCCATACATTCGTAATGCCAATTCCCATTAGCAAAGTGAAAAATAAATTTACAACATTTTTATATACAATTACCTGGCCAGTATGTAGCAACACATGTCCAAGTGTCCAAGTCTGCTTCGTATAGTCCACCTCTCACGATAATAATGTTTTCGTTGCCATCAGCTAAATCAGTATTGTCTGTTGTGCCCGTTTCTGTCATGCCATTATTGCCACCGCCACTTGAAGAATTATTCGAAGTTTGTCCATTGTTATATGGAATGGAAGACGATTGCTGCTGCTCTTGTTGCTGTTGATAGTACTCCACATTATTACTCATATTGGTGTACTGAGTTTCATTATTCGAAGTGGTCGAATCTGCTGTTGACTTTTGCCCCCCGGTGTTCCACGCCCTACTCCATGTTTTTGACATCATATTAGTGATTCGATTTGGAGATGATGTAGCAGCTGTGGAAGAATTGTTGCCTGATGCTGTTGCTATTCCAGGATTTGCCACTCCTGGAGAGTATTTATCCCCATAATTTGCGTAGGAATCTTCCGTAGAAAAAGATGTACTTGTTCCCCCATATTGATTATTATAATAATATCCTTCATATCCAGGGTTAGAATAGTCCTGTATTTGAAGTTCTTCACGTTCAATAACTAAATTTCTATATCTAAGCTCCATTCTAATTGAATCATATCCAGTAAAAGGTGTCCAAGTCCGGTCTTGTTCATTTTTATAAAACCACCGGACGTAATCTGGCTTCAATTCTTTTACAACGTTTTCATTTCCATATAATGCTTGACTTTCACTACTAGTAGACTGCTTTACTGGCTCTACGTCTAATTCGTCTAGATCAACTCCAGCCGAGTCAATATTATTTCTTGACCCTGTGGCACTATTACTATCGCTGTTGTTATTGAATCCACCTAATGATCCAGGTTGTTCTATTGAAGATCGTCTACGAGCAATTTCTCCCATTCTGCGGAAAAAGTATGGGGAGTCAAGACTAGAATAGGATTCTTGGTTACTGTAATTCTGATGTTGACTATGTTGAGGCATGGGTCTTGCTGTCGTTGTCCTTCGAGGAGTGTGATTATTATGATGGTAATGACGAGATTGTCCGTCCAAACTTCCACCGGCTTGATCGTATCCTGTTTCCGTTTGAGATGCTAAATTAGTTAATTAATCAAGTCAAAGACTGACACATTCTAGATGAATACTTTTTGATAAGTTGATTTCACTCACCATGGTCGGAAACGTATCTTCGGAGCAGATTAATATCTGACGTCCTGCTATCCCTAGAGTCCATATGGACCCTTAGGACATCTTCCTCCTCGGCAGCAAAAGCCGACGCTAGATCGGCTAACCCCGGGGGTAAGTAGGACATGTAAAAGGTATTATTGTAGGGATTCAGGGTGATGATTTAAAGGTTATATATTAAACTACTAAAGAGATGTTGTAATCAAACAACAAGAAAGGGATTGGACCATAATGGTAGTCAGGGTACTTGGCGTGGTTAGATGGTAATCTGACAAAGGGTTAGTATCTACTGAGAAGGAAACGGCTACAAGACGAGAAAGAGAGAAAATCTTTTTCTCCCTGGTGGTAACTTTTATACCATATTGATATCTGATTACAATAATTCTGATTGATTTCCTTCATTGGTTGGCTAAAAATCGTACAAATTGCATTACAAATCAATTGTTAAATAGGTAATTCTTGCTACTTAACAGAGATGATATTTGCCAATGTACAAAAACCCTCTTTCTCAGTCTATATTGTTATTGTTATTAAGTTATTACATAATAATACGCTGCCTAAATTTCTAAGTCAAGCCTACACTGCAGTAGCATGTATTTTATTTGACTAAATATTCAAATCTCGGTGATCAATAGCAACGAGAAAGTGGTTGCAGTTGTAGTAGTTGAGGTCCTACTGCTTTTGCAATTGCTTTTATTGCTGCTACCATTAGTAATATTACTAGCACGAGTTTCCTGATGAGTGCATATGAATTTCGATTATGATTTAAGACATGCTCTACCTGGTCACGAACCTTGGTTACTTTTTCTTTTCCTACAGCTACTAATAATGCTTTCTCTTTAGAATCCATATTACCACACTACATTATCCTGTGCCAATTCTAGTAATTAAAATTCTCAAAAGTATAAAAGTATCAGGTGTGTAGAGGGAAGTCACTTTCTAAACGTAAGATATAGTCACAGGCAAGTACAAGGTCCTGCAACACGAGCAATGTGGGGAATACTGCCTAACAGAGCAGGGAATCACGAGAGAAAAGTCTAAAAGTAGTAAGTATCAGCCGATCGGCAGCAGAATCAGAAATAATCGGGGAAGAAAAGACGAGTGAAAGCCGACTTGCAAGTCTAATCACACTCCAACTTTCTACATCTCCACGGGGAAAGCACCATAGCCAAAAAAACGTTGCTACTACGAATAGGATTTTCTTTTTCTTATGAAAAGAAAGCCAGGTGAGAGACGCATGAGCCTGAAGAGTAGTACCTAATACAGTATGACCACACTATATCCAGTAAGGGAGACTCGCAACCGACTAGACTAAAAATACGTCGTTACATGCAGTCTCTATTGGGTGGAATAGGGAAAAATCCTGGAGAATTTCTCCAGGAGAAAGTGACTATAGGCTGCCTACGGAAAGGTCAAGTTAACCTCAAAACGTCAACTCAATGCCTGGCTGTGCAGTTTACGCTGGTACGTCGAAGAAAGAAGACCTTACTAGTTTTCAAGTCCCTTTTTCGTCTACACTTCCTTTTTATATTCCATGACTCTATTCTTACTACATAGTACATAGTGCATCTGATATATTTTGGTCTGAAACGACGGAAGAAATTCTCTCATTCCATGTTTTTCATGCACGCTTGCTTGCTTACAGCCTTAGGTATCAAAATCATCGGCGACTTGACAAAATTACTTTTAAAATATACTACACACATTTTAAGATATTGCGTGCCAACAGTAAATTCATCCGGTTTGGATTTGGTGGACCACACTATTTTATAGTTTAATCCCGGTAAATGCATCCCGGTCCGGTTTACTCGCAATATTGCAATCAATTTCTGCTTCTATAAATTAATGGTTTTGATTTAATATACCTTAATCTTCAGCGTTCCTCAATTAGCAATGCACCCAGAAAGTATCCAAAAAGGCACTCAATAACAACATTAAATAAAACTTTCTCACGTTTTGCACTTTCATATTACTCCCTTCCCATCCAACTACAAAACTTACGACTGTTGGCTAAATAAAAAATGACTAAATAAGCTTTTCCAGGGTCTCTTAAAATGACATAGTTCTTACTTCATTACTTAATTCATACTCTCTTAAGTCGTAAGTCAAAAGCACTCATACTATTACAAATCGTATGAAAAACTAACGGGATGAAGTTGATATTTCACAATAATAATAACAATAAGTCAAAAAGTAACAACCACTCTATTTCCATCCCCAGAGAACCCAATAAAGAGTGCATAAACTCACTTAGCGTTACCCTGATCCCATAAGCCTACCTCTGACCACAAAGCACTTCATTCTTTTCTTTCCTAGTACGTCCCCAAAATTCCAACCACTCTCAGTTTGTGCAACTTTGCACTCTGTATCTTCATAAAATGATATTGAGAAAAAACCGAGAAAACCCACTCTTCCCTTCAGGCTACGCTGCACTAATTTGATTCCAATCAGTTTTTTGCAATCTCTTCAAAATGTATTTTTCGCAATTTAGAGCACAAACCAAATCGGTCGTGACTAATAGGATTAGGCACCCATGTCATAAAATGCTAAAATACAAAAAATGACAGTACACCTGTACACCATGCCATAACCACACAACACACAAGTTATAAATTCATATGAAATTTAATTCCCATTTCATCCAATGTTATATCTGTACAATGAATCATGTTTTTTTGCTATACTTAACAACTTAACATTATTACAAAAACTCATAAAGCACAAAATGCTGGCATGAACTTCTTTACTCGTATGCATGAGGAAGTATTCAATAGATAATGATAATTTACTACTACAAGGAAAATAGCTTTACTTCCTATTATAAAGTTAATAGCTGTACCTTGTACTAATGTGCGAAACTAGTCCACTCACAGGTAGTTGGGGGAAAATAATAAAGAGGTAGAGAAGTTAGTTTTTCCAAATACTGCAGATCTCCCTGTCTTTACAAAGTGTGCTTATAATGGTCATCATCAACGGTTGAAAAAATATGACCCTCATTGCTCAGCTCTTCAAGTATTTCCCTGGAAAGCAAATGGAAATGAATGAAATGATAAATGAATATTGATGAGTCTTGAGTTGAGTAAAAGTTGCACAAAAATTATAGCTTAGACTCCTGACTCAATGACATTGCTTGTATTTTAAAAGCAATTTCACTTAAACTACTATGTAACAAAAATACGACCCAATTTTAAAAAATGTAGAACTTATGAGCTATCTGTATTGGAAGCAATGTTCAATGAATGCAAAATTTTCCCTTTTTGAAGACAAAAAAAGAAAAAAACGCTTGCACGTAAGTTATGCACGTTCTCCCCTAAGCCATAGCCAAGTATTGAAATGAAAAACCCATTAGTAAAATTAATGAGAAAAGTTTTCTGTCCTCTCTACTTACTTTATCTCTTTGTGGCTCAATCTGTTCTTCAAATTCCGGGCGATTTCATCTATGTGAAGACCTGTTTCGGTATGGCAGCTCTGTAAAAACAAATATCGAACTCATTTCCTTTCAGAGTATTTGGTAAAAGTAAAAAGGTGAGATCAACATTTCTTCAGCCTTTTCTCAACCACTTAAAGCCTGTCAAACAACCCATAAAAGTTGCCAGACAGTTTCACAATTATTCTCCTAATGCACAATCCATGTTTGAATTATACAAAGCTAAGTTCTATTTTAAAGTGTCATCATGTTTATATGTACCTGGATGATTTTCAAAACCATTTGCTGGTTTGGTCTGAATCCTGCGAGATTTCCAACATCCCCACCCCCACCACCACCAATTCCGGTTGGACCTCCCATGTTGTTAACCATCATTGAATTAGCTAACGTGTTATTCATTCCACCACCTTGTACTCCAACTCCAGTTTTTTGGGCCTGAAATTTTACAATATTAAGACATTATTATTTTATTTTATTATTATTAGAAAAATTTAATTGATAAATAAATATTATAGGTAGCGTATAAGAGTAAGAGAATATTTCAGTACAATTACAATTTTTAATACGCATTTGCATATACCTCCAATTCCTTAAGTCTCTTCAGTTTCAAGGGAATTTGAATTACTTCAAGCAAATGACAAGTGACCTCGTTCATATCAGTGACAGGAAAATACTTAAAAATCACGACGTATTTGCTTCCTTTCATAGATCTTAATGCTCCCACTATTCTTCCGTATGTATTTTCAATAGGCAAATGAGGAATGTCGGGCGATGCTTCCTGTACACATTTTAATAAAAATGAAATTAATATTTAGACGCAATTTAGACAATTACGAATTGCAAAGATAATCCTCTTTACCGTTAAAATGACTAATAACAAAAAGATAATTCCATTACAAAAAAATATAAAGGAATTTGACATTTTGAATAGTCTTTTTATAGTATAAAATTATGTACGAGACATAAGTTACCCGTACATCTCTGATATGGTATAAAATGTTGTGAAAAACTTACTCCGTCAGTACCAACATAGTTGATGGCCTCAATAACTCCAGTTTGATCATCAATATGACATGAAATCTTGGTTGTTGTGTGATCCACTTTTTTTATTAGTCCGACGATGGAAATCTATGCGAAATGATAATGTCATTTTAGATTTCTACTATTGACTATTTCCAAGTATTACACAAATCATACAATACTTTTCATTCATCTGAGAAACTTACCACATTTGCTTCTACATCAACAACCGTAAGGTTATCATCCTGGCAGTCATTTAACTGCTTAATTGATACGGGGATGATGTTTTCGGATCTCTTAGTCTGTAAATTTTTTGTCAAATAAAGTTTAAATCCAAAGTCATTAATGTCAATTAAATATATGATTATTGTGTCCGCATATTTCCAACCAAAGAGTATTCATTTCAATTGGTCTGGCATCCAGTACACAGTCAACAGTCAACAGTACACAGTATGCAGTACCGTTTTGATATTACTTACCTTTCGTTTTTCACCCTGATTTGCTGGAGAACTGAAACCCCCAGCTCCGCCACCACCTGGAGAATTAACAAATCCACCTCCACCAAAATTATCTGTAAAATAAAATAACGAATTGAAATTTTAAAATACAAAATACAAATTACGGACGGTTCATTCGGAATTCGGATGGACGGATTATCAATTATTAGATACGTGATCCGGGCATTACACATTACACATCTATATTATTAAAAACGAAGGAACCCCGACCGTGCGTCTGCCAGTTAACCCAAACCCTACTACTACTACTACTAC
>JAQGAA010001750.1:0-14568 GCA_034696425.1 Isotoma viridis | reverse complement strand
TTTGTAGATTTTTGTGTAATTATGCTGAAATTGTTCTTGAAATAAATTATTTTGTTTATCAGCTAAAAAAAAAAAAAAAAAATTTAATTTAAAAGTTGATTATTGTTATACGAAGTGTTTGTTTGAACTCGGATTAAAACATAATTACTGAATGAAATTATAAATTGTATTTCCTGTGTATAAAATTATAATAAAAATGAACACATTTTTTGAATAAATTAATTTGGGAGATTTTGAAAAACTGCCAGGAGGCCATTTAAATATTGTAGCATTTTTTGAACTTTTTGGTTGAATTTGTTGAAACCAGTGACAATGTGAAGCTTTTGAACGTGTTGTTGCGTGAACTGCTGATCTTAACGAGTCATCAGGATACATTCCGTAGTCATCCGGTGTTACAGGTACCGGTGGTACAGGAGGTCGAAACCAGTGAAAGTCATCCAATCCTGAGTTGCATCCATGAGTATCACACAAATATTCTGTGGTCACATATCCAGCTTGCATTTCTGTATAAGTACAACCCAACTGTTTTTTCTTGCTTGCATTATTTTCATCAATTCCTACGCATGTACGAGAAACTGTGATCTCCCCTTTGTGAGAGAAAGCCATCAGAGCACAGGCGAATGATACTGGAATTTAAAATAATTAAGGAATTAATAATTACAATTAATTAAAGTTTATTGTTAATTACCATCTTTAGGTTTTCTGTCCATAAGTATAGATTGACTAAAAACGATGAAATATTGTTCACAGGGGACTGGCCGTTCGTTATGCTGGTAGTGGTTAGGTATTATTATAGGAATATAAGGAGGTTGCATTGATGGAACACAGTGGCTGTTATAGTCGTTGTATTTGTTACAATCGTAATTATAGCATTCTAAGTCTGTATAAAGAATGATAGAGAAGAGATCACTAATTTAAACTCATTTTGGTTTGAAATGCAATTAAGTTTAGTTATTAATTAACTGACCACAATTAGCAACACAGTTTATGATTGGTTTTGGAGGGACGAAGTCTTCTCCGTTGCATTTGTCTGTGTTGTTGCAGGTACAAAAGTCTCCGGAAATGTAGTTTTGGGGATCGGGATAATCGGATTGTTCTATGATGTCTACGCATCCGGCTTCAACTTCCGGAAGGAAGAATCTGCAACCTCGTCTAATACTTGTGAATTTGATGGATGGATGGATGGATCGTACTTGCTCTTTGTAACAGTACATGTGGGCTGTGTGGCAAAAAGGTCAAAGAGTAAAGGTTAAGGGAAAAGTTTAAAAAGTTAAATTTGTCTAGTTTTTTCTAATTGGTTTTTGCCAAAGTGGCCATAGAGGAAGTTACCCCCAAGAAAAGGTCCATCGGCAGGGTCAGAGCAATCCTTCAAATGGATCTCGTCTTTAAGATTTGAATCGTATTTACATGAGGAATCTCCTTCTGGATATCGATATCCTGAGTGTATGTCATATTCATATTCTTTGTAGTCGCAACTCCAGCATTGTAACGTTACACCTGTAATGGTATTTAATAAGCAAGTTAATAAGGCCGAAGGTCAAAAGGTTTTAAAGAGTATTTGCTATTTAATTGGATAGTACCTTTGGAAGGTATTAGGATTAATGTTATTAAGAGGAATAGGTCTTTGGTCATGGTTTTGTTGATAGGAGGAGAAGGTGTTGGCCGGTGAGGAGTTTTACTTTTGGAAATGGTCTTTGGTTTTGCTGGTATTTTTTGAAATATTGACTTTACAAGGGACTTTTGTCATAGTTACTTTTTAGGTCATGATGCTGCTTGAAAAGCTATCACGTTTCTTTAGACCATAAAGGAATGAGTATTGTGAGGAAAGGTCGAATTCGATTTTTGAAAGCATTCGACCTTCGACCTTTTATATGGAAATGGATGCTGTCGATGTAAGCTGTAATTTTTGGGATTCACATGTAGTGTAGTTAAGGGATTGATTCAAAATAATACGTAAAACTTATTTAATGCCTTAAGTGTAATATTATAAATTAAAGTCAAGAGTTAGAAAGCATTTAAAATGAATAAGCATTTCTAGAATTAAAAACTTTTTACATTTACAATAAATTAGTTACTTTATTTGAAACGAATAAAAACCATATACTTTGAATGTAAAATTCTAAATTTTGGAATTTGAATTTTGTACTAATTAAGCTTTTGGAATTAATTTACTTTTTTAATAAGTTTTATTTTTATTTATTCACTCTGAAGGCAATTTCCTTAGATGTGGATTTTTTTACAGTTTGAATTTGGATTACAAAAAATGTGTATTGGATTAGTTAAATATTTACAAAATAAAATAAATTGCATTTCTTGTGTAGAAAATTAGTACAAAAATGAAAAAGTTTTTTGAATAAATTAATTTCGTAGATTTTGAAAAACTCCCTGGAGGCCATTTAAAAGGTGTAGCGTTTTTTGAACTTTTTGGTTTAATTTTTTCAAACCAGCGACAATGTGAAGCTTTTGAAGGGATTGCAGCAACTGCTGATCTTAACGAGTCATCATACTCATCAGGTTCAGGTTCGATTGGGTCTACATAAATAAAAGGAGGTAGAAACCCACCAAGGTCTTTGTTGCATCCATTAGTGTCACAGAAATATTCTGTCATGACATATCCAGCTTGCATTTCTGTGTTTGTACAACCCAACTCTCGTGTCTTGCTCGGATTATTTTCATCAATTATTATTCCTACGCATTGACGGGAAAATGTGTTTATGTCTTTGTGAGAGAAAGCCCGCAGAACACATGCGAAGGACACTGGTGGAAATTTAAAATTGTTAACGAATTTAATTAATTAATTAATCAACTTTTGTTTTTATTGTTAATTACCGTCCTTAGGTTTTCTGTCATTAAGAAAGGAATTACTAAAAGACATTCCATTATCACCGTTACATGGTTCAGGTTCTCTTTCCGGAACACATGCTTGAAAATGTGAATTATACACAGTGTTTGTATCGTAACTACATTCGGATTCATGGCATTTCAAGTCTGGAATCAATTATAGAGAAGAAAAACAGTTAGGGTTTTTTAAATGAATTAAAAGTAATTAAATTTAATTCATTAACTGACCGCAGTTAGCAACACAGTTTATGATTGGTTTTGGAGGGATGAAATCTTCTCCGTTGCATTTGTCTGTGTTGTTGCAGGTACAAAAGTCTCCGGAAATGTGGTTTTCGGGATCGGGATAATCGGATTGTTCTATGATGTCTACGCATCCGGCTTCAACTTCCGGAACGAAGAATCTGCAACCTCGGATAATACTTGTGAATTTGTTGTGTGGCTCGATGGATCGCACTTGCTCTTTGTAACAGTACATGTGGGCTGTGTGGCAAAAGGTCAAAAGGTTACACTTTTTTCTGAATTGCTTTTTGCCAAAATGGTCTGACATTTAGAGGAATTTACCTCCAAGAAAAGGTCCATCGACAGGGGCAGAGCAATCCCTCAAATGGACGTCATCTCGAAGATCATAATCGCTTAAACAGGACCAATCTCCTTCTGTACGTGGATATCCTCCGTATGTTTGTCTATTTTCATATACTTTGTAGTCGCAACTCCAGCATTTTAACGCTACACCTGCAATATTCGTTTAAGGTCAAAGGTCAAATAGTTTAAAATGTTATTTGCTAAGCATTTTTAATTTAAGGATTTGAACCTTTGGAAGTTATTAGGATGAATGTTATTAAGAGGAGTAGGAGTTTCTTCATGGTTTAGTTTAAGGGTGACAAGGTCAATTGTCAAGGTCGGTGGGGATTTTTACGATTGGAAATTATCAGTTTTGTTGTCGTTGGTTCAAATGCCATTTTTTGAAGTATTGGCCTTTGAAGGGACTTTTGTCATAGTTACTTTTCCAGATTTGCGAAGGACAAGAGATGAAGGACGCTGCTGAAAAGCGATGCGATCGCGTAGCCCTTTTTTGGGCCATTAAGAGGACACATTGACACATTTGCATTCAGATCAGGTGGGACATATTCATTTTAATTTTAGATTTTTTGAAGTTTAAATGCAATTTTAATGAATAATAACCCGCTTGTCTGTCTATATTGGATACAAATGTTGTTACAGAATTCATTTCGGACGGATTAAACCATTTGAAACTTTTTACTTATAATTTCCCAGACAGGGACAATTAATCACTTCAATTTCATTTCACTCCAATGTTTCGTAAGTTTCACTTTTTCACTATTTATTCCAGACCACTGGATTTAATGGAATTAATGAAAAAAATGGAATTAATTTAAAAAAATATAATTAATGGAGAAATGGCATTAATGAAATAAAATGATTTTATTTCACCTAAACCTACCGACAAGAATGGAATTAATGAAATTTTGCCACTGAAATTATTGGAAACATTAATATTTTAAGATTTAATTCCATTCTTTTCATTAATGCTAGATTGGCTGTAATGAAAAGTTCAGTTAATTCCATTTCTCTCCGGTTATTTTTTCCAGTCATTAATGCCAATTAATTAATGTCAGTATATTTCATTTTGAGTTAATTAATCATTACGCAGTTTTAGAATTAAGTTAATTATTAGTTTTAGTTTAATTTATTTGGAACAAATGAAACTTCTATTTACAATGTGAAATTATAAGTTTTGAAATTTGCATTTGCATTTTAAATTTTATTATTAAATTTTTAAGCAAAAAATGCTCTTGGTTTAATAAATATTTCCAAAATAAATTACATCTCCTGCGAATATTATTATTAAAAAAATGAATAACTTTTTTGAATAAATTAATTTCGTAGATTTTGAAAAACTCCCCGGAGGCCATTTAAACTTTGTAGCGTTTGTTGAGAAACTATAATTTCTTTGAATTTGTTCAAACCAACGACAATCTGAAGGAGTTTTCGCATCGTCCAGTCCAGAGTTGCATCCATTTGTGTCACAGAAATATTCTGTCATGACATATCCAGCTTGCATTTCTGTGTTTGTACAACCCAATTGTCGTGTCAGTGTGTTATTCTTATTTTCATCAACTAGAATTCCTATGCATTGGCGAGTCATCACGGCCTTTCCTTTGTCAGAGAAACCCATCAGGGCGCAGGCGAGTGATACTGGAATTGAAATGATTAAGGAATTAATTAGAATTAATTTAATTAAGTTTTAATTTTAATTAAGTTTTAATTTTAATTACCAGTTTTAGGTTTTCTACCATTAAGGGGAGAATCAATGTTAATAATTTTATGTAAACAGGGTGACGGAGATTGGCTGTAACGAATATGAGCGTATGCGTTCTCAGTGCAAGAGCTTTCAAAAAATACTTCTTTTTCGTAATTTTCATCGTAATAACATTCGTAGCATTCCAAATCTGCAAAGAGTAATAAAGAATTAATTAATTAAGGGGTTAAAAGCTTTAATTGTAATTAATAATTAACTGACCGCAATTAGCAACACAGGTAAAGATTGGTTTTGGAGGGATGAAGTCGCCACCGTTGCATTTGTCTGTGTTGTTGCACATGCAAAAGTCTCCGGAAGTGTATTTGTTGTAATTACGGTAATCGACTTGTTCTGACGCATCCACACACCCGGCTTCCACTTCCGGTTCGAAGAATCCGCAACCTCGGCTTATCCCAATGTGTTTTTCGGTTGGGTGTATGGATCGTGTTTGCTCTTTCGTGCAGTACATGTGAGCTGTTAGTTAAGGGGTCAAATGAAAAGTTTTGTTATTTTTTGCCGAATTGGGTTTTGCCAAAGTGCCTGCATGAAATAATAGATAAGCGAAGTTTACAGTAAAGATAAGGTCCAACTGCAGGCTCATTGCAATCCAGCAAAAAGTCATCGTTTGGAAGCATTGAATCGTATAAACATGACTCGTCTCCTTCACTAGATGCCTTTTGAGATTTTTCGTCTGCAAGTGTGTCGTCATATTTGTACTCGCAACTCCAGCATTTTAACCCTTGACCTGTAGATAAGGGAGTGAGTAAGGTCAAAGGTCATATATTTTAATAGTTATACATTTTTATTATTTAGACGCTTGGTACCTTTGGAACTTATTAGTGTTATCAAAAGGAATATGAGTTTTTTCATGGTTTAACTATAAAGGTGACAAAGGTCAAGGGTCTGCAAACTGTTGACCGGTGGGGGTTTTTACAGGCTGAAGTGTTTTAAATGGGAATTTTGTTAAGCCTTGACCTCCGAAGGGATGATTTTTTTGCTATAGTTACCTTTTCAATTTTGGTTCTTTTTCTTTTTTTTAAGCCTTGACCTCCGAAGGGATGATTTTTTGAAAAATGTAATCAATGAACCGGAATTTTTAGAATGTTTTTGGAAGAAATCTTATTTTTTTGTGTATTTGTTTGTATAGAAAAATTCTAAATTTTTTTTATTCGTGAGAATGCAGAGGAATCAGAATGGAACTGCTGGTGCTGGAACCTCAAAAGGTGACAAGTTTGGAACTCTTGGAGGAAAGGCTCCCGTGGCAAAACAACCACTTAAGAGAGGCAACTTGGGATTCAAGAAAGCGGTCGAAGTGTCTCAGCCTGATAAATCATTAGCTGTTACTGGTCCTGCTAAAACACGCTCTGGACAAGAAGTTCAAAGGTCGCTGATGAAAAGCGATCGCGCTTCTTTGGATCATGAAGTTGTTCGTAAATGGACTTTGAGTTCTGTGGGCAAATCAAAATCTAAAGTTGTCGCTGCTGCTGGCTCGAAGTCAAAATCTTTGAAGGTATCTTAACCTTTGACCTTAAGCGTTTTAGTTTGTATAAGGGTTACTCTGATGTATTTCTGTTTTTTAGCCTACGGTTCAATCTGTTTTGGGTGACTTTAACGCTGATCCGCTTCGCTGGTTTAGAGAAGAACAAGAAGTTCATAAAAGCGCTACTCATAAGTCTCTGACTCGGAACCCGGTCAAGTATCATGTTGGACCTGTAAGTAGACCTTTTATATTAAAAGCCCGGGTATTGGTCAAAGGTCAAGAGTTTTAAAGGCTTTTTTTGTTAATCTGATACAGTATCAGCCGAAAGGGATTTTAGAGCCGGGTGACGATGAGAAACTAATTACGATTGGTGGCTACATAATTAACATGGAGAAAGTGCCCGGGATTAATACAACAATAAGACCGAAAGTGTCTTCGAATGACACGGGATTGGAAATCGAAATCCGGATTGGGGGCTGTGACCCGGGAGCTATAAGGTTTGAAAAACGGTACAATGCGATCCTTGTGATTGGAGTGAAGCAAGAGCAAAGGTCAAGTGTCACTGAAGGAGTTGATGCAACTGAAGATTCAAGTGAAGATGTTCATGCAGGCGGTTCTGCCACTTTTGATGATGATTTAATTGAAATTGTTAATATCTTTGTGCCAAGGGATGTGACGCTGGCTAGAGTTCAGGTTTCTAAACCGGATGCCAAGGGACGCATTTTTGTTACTGCTCCCTGATCTCTTTAAGCATTAAATAATTTTAATTCTAAATTTTATGTGACAATTGTAAAATTTAGCTGTTTGAAAAGTGTGTGTAGATTATTAATATTTGGAAGGTTGTTGGTGGCAAAATTAGCTGAAGAATAAATGTGGTGAGAGAGAACTTATTAAAATGTTATTGAATTATTTGTTAGGTTTAGTTCGCTTAGTTCACATTATTAAGGGTCTATAGGGTCATAAGTTAATAGTATTTAACACATTTGACTATTGTAATTTATTTAAAAAGGAACGTCCTACAACCTACAAGTAGAAAACTTTAACATTAGATACAATCTTTTTAAATAATAATACACAAAGTTAGAGGAGTTTTTTTAAAAATTATTTGATTTGGATGGCTGTAAAATATTTTCAAAGAATATTGTTATTTAACTGTTTTGTAAGAAATTACAAAAAATTACAAAAAATGGTTAAAAAAATAAAAACATGGTGAAACATTCTCAAAAAAGTGGCTAAACTAAAATATATGATAAAAAATGGTTAAAAATTGGTAAAACATGGTTTTGTAAAAATGTCGTATTTTTAGTTTGGCTTTGATAAAAAATTAGGAATAGTTTTTGGGGCACAATTCATTGAATTTCTTATAATTGGAAAAATAAGCTAGCTACTATTATTGTGAATTTGTATTACAAAAGAATTTCAATCACAAAAGAAATGTTAGATAAAAAAAGTGATAGAAGAAATGTTACATAAAAATTAATCTTTTTTTTTTATCCCATTTAGTGAAACTCTTGATGCAAATAATAAAGCGTTTTCTCTATCAATATGTTTGAAGATTGAGTTTATTTGATTATTTTGATTACACTCAAAATTGTTCAACTTTTCTGTTGAATTTCGTAACATTTTTCATTTTCTAGAATATTTTAGATGAAGGAATTTCTTAAAGGAATTTCTCTCAAGAGTGAAATTGAATTTTTCTTTGTGTTTGAAGTTGAAAAGAATGAGAAAAAATGGGAACCTTTTTGTAATAATTTTTAATATTTGAAGAGATGTAAACGAGTAGAGTGAGTTTTTATTTATTTTTGAGTATAAGGTGAGAGATTGTATAAAGAAGTCAACAAGTTCTGTTGTATTTGGAATTTATTCTTAGAGATGGAATAAATAGTTCAAAAGTCACAACAAAGGAAAGGAAGTTGGGTTTTTTCTCATTTCCTTGTGTTTCCTTAAAAATCAAAGGTTTCTTAGGGAGTACAAAGGTAGCTTTTTCGATTTTTTGGAACGTTAGATCGGAAATATATTCCCGTTTTCGGTTTTTTAAAACGTTATTTGGGAAATTGATTCAATTTTTTAATTTTTTGAAACGTTTTTTAAGGAAATTGATTCCCATTTTTCAGCTTAGAAAAATAAAAATTCAGGAAATAATAGGATTGAAAGAAACGGTTCCCCTGGGGGGATCTGAATAGTTCTGAGGGAGGAATTAATAATACTTTTAAGGTATGGGAACCCAAGTAAAAGTAAAAGTTAGTCTACTTAAGATCACTAAAGGTTTTGATTGACAAAAAAATAGTTTAGTGTTTTTGTTGTAATCTCACTTCTCAGTATGATAGAAAAAAAAGAACAATGAAAAAAAAGTTTTTCGATCAGTAGGGAAATCCAACATTTACTTCCGTGGTTGATTTTTTTGAGCCAATTTCTGCATGGAGAAAGTGTAAGAGAGAGAAAGGAGAGTCAGTGGTGGTCTTATGCTAAAGTTGTGGCAGTGGTGGTTATTTCATTGCTTATCAAAAACGCATCTTGCTATTCAATCCAATGAAAGATAAATTTCAAGTGTCTAGTGCATCTCTCTCAGCATGCACAGGGAATTGAGTCTTGTTCAGTCTACCTACTCTAATGATTCTTGTGGCCAAATTACAATGCGATCTGGATCGAAGAGAAATACCGTTCGTGAATCTCGTGCCAGTATTTTTATGAAATTTTAAGGGATTTTTTAAAAAGCTCCGAGGCCCCAAAGTCCACAATGGTCAGGGATCGAAGGGGTTATTTGTTTTTTTGGTTTTAGGGTTTTTACCAAGAGTCATGGAAAATAGACTGTCAAGTAAAACCCAATACCTATCAATTTTTAACTTTTTGAAGGTACATATGAATAATCAGATTCATTTATATAAGAGAAATCGATTGAGATTGACAGTTTGTCAAAATTTCAATTCCAAAAGCTTAAAATTGAATTAAACCCAAAGAACCCCAACCTAAAAAGGTACCCAAAAACCCCAAAAAAACCGACCAAAGAAACCCGGGGTAGCAGAAACAAATAAGAAATGTTTTCCGGAATTTGTTTATCTAGAATTTTGAACCCGTTGTTGGTGTATGGACTCAAAGAAATGATGGGAATGAATGGAACTTAAAGTAAATTTTATACTGATGGTGGTCCATCCATTCTCCTTTGTGCAAGGTGGTTCGTGATGGTAGTCCGGGTCTTTTACTTTTTAGTATCGATCGTTCCTCAAACTCCGGATGATTGTTCTTTACACTTCCGTACATACAAAAAGTAAAAGTTTTTCGATATAAAAGAAAGTTTAAATCTGCTCCAGTGAAAGAATGTTTGAAAACATTTTTCTAGGGTTGAAAAAATAGGGTTGGGTTGGAAATTGAAAACTTTTACCGTGTGGAGTTTTCCCCGTGTCATTGTGTTATATAAAAAAAGAATTGTATAATAGTATACCGTAGCTAGTAAATTTATCCCCCTATGGACAGCTTTAAATTTTAATAGAAATGGGAATGCAAAAATGAATTCAGTTAAAATTAAAGTTTAAAAAGACGAAATGTTTCGTAACATTTAATCCTTAATTGTTGGTTATTCAGATAATTGAATACTGCAGTAGGATTTATTTCAAAATAACTCGGTATATCGCTATAAATAAGCATAGGATTTAAGTAAAAAGTAGTTTTTCCTTTGAAGTTGCAGTTGCAGTTTGATGATTAGATTGATGATAAAAAACAAGTGCAGTTTTGGAGGTTGCAGTGATGCATAACACTAATAAATTTTGAAACTTTAGATGGAAAGGATGATAATAACTTTATATAACTATCTGGATACCAACATTATGCCTATTTTATCTTCTATCTTGATGCCATTATATGAATTCAATGGATATGAGTTACATAACATTGATCGATGTTTGTTTTTGATGTGGAAAATGGGTTGCATCGCATGTTTTTCTATCAATCCATTTATTCGTTTGTTGAACATTTTGATGTTGTAATCGTGAGGAAATTGCAAAGTACCAAGTTTTAGCCCGAATTCAATACACATATTTCGAAACTGTTTGAGGATATGTTTCAACCAAGTTTTCGATTTAAGGAAAAAAATTTAAGTATTTTGCCGGTTTTATTATTTCTATAAAAAACATTAAACATTATGTAAAAGATATATTCTGGCTGCAGATAATTGAGTAATAATTTTATTTAAACATTTGTTAGATTTCTCAAAACTCTAATTACAAGAATAGCTTTTATAATTGTTTGGGATAACCCTTTAGGTTCAAAGAGAGTCTTCAGGTATACGCAGTGCATTCTGGGTCCATCCAGAAGTTCTGAATATTTGAAATCTAAATCTTCATATTTAAGTGTACTGATTTTGTGAACATGTGTAAACTATTCTGAAATTTTTCTTGAATAAATTATTTTGTTTATCAGTAAAAAAACCAAAAAAAAAGAAATTAAAAAGTCAAAAAATAAAACAATCAAAATTAAAAAGTCAAAAATATAAAACACAAAAAAACAAAGCATAAAATTAAAAACGTAAAAAAGTTAAACAGAAAAATACAGTAAACAATTTAAAAAATAAGAAAGCAAAATAAAAAATAAAAATAAAAAAGTAAAAAATATAAAAAAGCAAAATAAAAAATAAAAATAAAAAAGTAAAAATATAAAAAAGCAAAATAAGAAATAAAAAAAGAGAAAAAAATATAAAAAAGCAAAATAAAAATAAAAAAACAAAAAATATTTAAAAAAAAAATTAAAAAGTAAAAATTAAAAAAAATTAAAAAACAAAAAATGCAGACATAAGAAACTGTTTCGTGCTTACCTGGTGATGCCTGGTGATCCGATTTTTTCGGGGCCCACTACGGTCAAATGATTTCCAGCATTAAGGTGTATACCCAGTATCATTACATTACTGAGTTTTGATGCCCAGTGGCCACGTCGATTTAATCATTTGATCGTCCACTGTGGTCAAATGATTTTCAGGAAGACGGTACTTTGTGCCATCCTTCTATCTGATGATGCCCGGTGGCCATGTCAGTCCGATTTTTCTTCTGCATCACGGTCAAGGTATCATTATGGTGATGCCCATTGTCCACTGGGCTCAAATGATTTTCAGCTACACTAGCAATGGGCAATAGGACACGTTGAGGCGACCAGGTTCAAATGATTTTTACCATCAAGGTTCGTCTTGGTGATGTCTGGTGATCACATGAAACTGAAAGGATTTTAGCAAGGAGGTGCTTGCTCCCATTCTGGTCTGGGGATTTGGATTTCCGGTGGACACATTGCATCGATCATACCTAAAGCCACAGCTACTTTTTAATTAAAAATCCTTAGCTTTCAAAGATATAAATTTGCTATATTATTATATTTTGAGTGAAAAAATGAAGTTTCAAATATGAAAAGGAGAACGCAATGCAATATTCAATTTATTAAAAAACTTGCATGTGGCCTCCACTACTCATTTTTTTATTCCTAATCAGCATATAAGGTGTTTTTTTTAAATAAAAATAATGTCAGAATAGAAAAGCAGAGAGAAAAATGTGACACTTATTCAAGTTGACTTGGAGAGTTTTACAAGATCCGGGTAGAAAGAGACAGAGATTTGATACCTGGATTTTGTAACATTAGTTTAATGTATTTGAGTCAGAGCTCGTGTTCGTCTTTCTACAGGTGAAATGGGACTTGAGTGAAAGTGAGACTTTAAAAGGCAACTGGGTTTTATGTAAAGTAGAGAAACGTGGGAGAGAAAGTGTTAGAGCCCTTGAGTGTCTTTCAGTTATTTAAGTGCACTTGGATTTTTTTCACGAGTCATTAATCATGAATGAAAATGCATGAGAAAAATGTGTCCTTTTAGTCCCGAATCCTTTAGGCTGTATTTTTTATATATGGGAATATGTTATTATGAAACACATGGGAAAAGTTTCGTTTAAAATGTGTATTTTGCACAAGAAAGTAAGGCCAAAGGGGGCTTGTAAACAAATTTCTTACTTTTATGGAATTTTGGGTCGATTTTGAAAAAAATGTGTATGAACTTATGGCATTTTACGTTTTTCAATGTTTTTTGGTTAGATTAGGTTACTTGTTTTTGTATAAGAAATGTGTTAAATTTTGGTATTTTTTTACATTTTTCTATGATTTTTGGGTGAACTTTTGAATTTCTTCAGAAAATTCGGGACACCAATACAACTTACTTATCTTTATAAAGATAAGTAAGTTGTATTTTGTTGGTTATTTTGTCTTTTTCTTAATTTGTTATTTGTGAACAGTTGGTGTGCGACGTAGTTTGAAAGAACATTGAACTGTGTATAGGAACATAAGGAAGGAAATGTGTTGTTTTGTACACAAATTGTGTTATGTTATATAGAGTCCGAGCTTTTTGTTGTGACATTTCACATTCAATTTTAGTAAGATAGATGGATAAGTGTTTTAGATAAAGAGTGTGCTTATCTTACCTCTTTTTACACAGAAGATAAGTGTGGGTGTTTTGAGTTCGGTCCATTCCGTGTCCGGAGAAACGTTCCACGTTTTCTGTTTTTAAAAATAAATGAACATTTTGTTTTTTTGAAATTGCTTTGAAATTTAAGAGTTCATGTTTTTTACATATTTCGAAGTATATTTTTTAAATGTATTCAGTATGTAAAATTCAGACTTAAATAAAAAAGAGGTTGATTTTATAAATATTTGATAACATTTTGCTTTTGTAATGCTAATAAAAACGTATGAATAAGAATATGTTTAAAATATTAGGCTTACTTATGCTGGGAAATGAGGTCAAAGTTTGAAGAAGGATAAAGTGATCCATTTTTGGAATAAGAATTCCTGGAATTTGTATCAAAGTGGAAGAGTAATATGGAATGTGCAACAAGGACTTATTTTTTTCTCTTAATACTTTGTTAGTGTCTCGAATTTCAAGATGAGATGAGTGTGTCTACTTTGTCCTTTAGTATTGCTATTAGACAAATAATATGTATAGTAACTATATAAAGCATATCCAATTTCATCTCTTACGTAAAATACAATATAGCTAATAATATTCCGGAAGTCTTTTGTCTTTATTCCAAGTAAATTCCATATTTTGAGACTAAAAACAATTTGAACATCTGATGGATGTAAAAATTTTGCAAGAAACTCAAATATTTAACCCGGCTTTATTTAGAATTTTGATCGAAAAGTAATAAGCAAAAGAAAAACGAATTTATAAAGAAATAGGGAAAGAAACACGGGTTTTTTAATAAATAAAGCCTTACTTGTGGAATGCAGAAGTGGAACACTTATAGGGATTCTGTATCTTTTTCAATATTCATATCTTATAAAATAAATGAAGCGGAAAAAAGAGAAACTGGAAAAGCCTAGGGATACACGCTATATAATTTATTTCTATATTTATGATATGTTGTAGGGTGAAGTATGTGTGTGTTTATTCTAGTTCATTGAAGTTCAAACTTGTGAGAAATAAAACAAATTTGGTTATACAAAATATCCTTTAAATCCTTCAGAGAAGACAAAACATCATTTTGCTCATTTTTAAAATATCACTTCAAAAAGATATTCTTTTTAAAAATGTAAAAATGGATGGTGTGAGTGAAATAATAAAAATCCCTTCTTACGAATAATGTGATGAACGAACCAAAAATCCATAAATAATATGCCAATGGGAATTTCCTTACTTTTTCTCAGAATCTTTTTCAATGTAAAAAACAAAAAATAAGCTGACACTTACAAGATGAGTAAAACAAGTTGTTTCCTACAATTCCTCTTTTATTCTTTTGAATAGGCCGTCAGGTAAAGGTTTTATGAATCTCGAATAAAATGATGTAAATATTAAATACTTTATATTATTAACACATTTGTTTAAATTTAGTATAATGTACCGTAACAGTTCAAATAATTCCCCTCTTTAAGGAGTACATATACTCCTTTGTTGTATTGCAACCTTCTCTAT
>JAQGAA010001749.1:0-14569 GCA_034696425.1 Isotoma viridis | reverse complement strand
TCTATTTGTAAGTAAACGGCGTCGTCATTAGATTTCTTGTAATTCTATAAAGAAAAAAATATTCTGAGTTTTCCTCTTTCTGTGCATTTCTCTACTTGGTTTTTTGAGCGTTAGGAAACTTGTTTAAAGTTGAGTTTTAAACAATTAAAAGGATTTAGAAATAAAAATGAGTATCCGTAGAATCTGTTCTGAATGGATTTCCTGCATTCATCCTACTTTCCGATATTATCCACTAGATAAAATTGCAAAATTTATTGCAATTATTGACAAGGTAAGCTGGGAAAAATGTATTTTATTAGAATAAACAGTTTTATACAGGCATAATATTCAAGATCACAGGCACTAGACTATAAAATTGGCTTTAATTCAAATAGTTGTTTCAGTTTCATTATCACGGTTAAAAGCTAGTCAGATAAATAATATACAATGATTAACTTATTTGAAATGTATTTTTTAAGGTGACTGCCGTACTCTCTCTTGCTCTCATTGGATTTTGTCACGTTGTCCTTCTGGTTTTTATTAATGAACTTGTGCTTTCTATTGATGAAGAGACTGATGCAAAGCATTTAAGTAATACTGAGCAGTCCTATGCACACGAAGGGGGTAATTAATGATACTTTATAAAAACTATATGATTGAGATTACGAAGATTTAATGTTACAAAATTCCATTTCAAATTAAAATGCTCCATCAATATTCGTAATTGAAAACCGTTTTGTTTAGTTCCTTTGGTTCTTACATTTTTGAGTGTTCTGGCAATGTTGGCCTGCATTGCCCTATATTATTTGGGAGATTTCCTTTATAAAAACGTGGAACAGGTAATGCTATATGTTTGTGAAACTAAATATTGTAACAATCGTTTGCCTTATTTGAAAATACGTTAAATTTTCTCATTGATTTAAATTTTTTTAATCTAGGAAAACTTACAAAATCTTCAGATATGGCTCAAAATAAAAGTTGTTGCTTTTAGTTTAACAACGGTACTCCATATTACTTTGGTCGTGATTAATTCAAAACTGCTAGGATATTACATTTTGGAAGGCTTGCACCTTTCATTTGGGTGTTACTCTCTTTGGGTTGTCACAGAATTTGTTAATGAGCTAAGACCATCTGCTACAAATAGCAACGAAGGTCAATTTTCATTTAGCAGACTTTAGTAGGACTTTAAGTCATTACTAAAAAATAAGAGAATATGATTCAGTTTATGATGACAATTTTTTAATTTATTTTTAATTTAATTTGCTCGAAGTTTAATGTTCAGCAGGTTTCTTGTTTGTATCGGTTTTATTTTATGCAGAAGAGTTAATTGTGATCACACGTCGTGAAGCTTGTTTTATATTAATAAGTTAATTAATTAAAGGAATAAATCTTGTGATTTTTACATAAATCAAAATTGTTTGTCAGTGTAAAAAGCTTGATTCATATTTCTTCTTATATTCATCATTAAGCATGACGTTTACCAGAATAACTTGTAGGGGCTCTTTAAAAGCTACTTTATGTGTGTTATATAAATGTTATCAGCAAAGTGAATGGTAATTAATTATGCAATACAATAACTGTTTATTACACAAACTCTGGATCTCTTTGAAGGATAGTTGAATGTTGAATCAATGAAATGCTTTCTGTTAGTAGAAAGGGGAAAGAAATTAAACTTTATATACAAGGTTTGCTGATTTTTTTTAAAAATGTAGGTAGCTTGATATTATATCAAAAGGTTGTAGTAATCAAAGAGTTTTAAAACTAAAAAAAAGTGAATGCATAATATTTGGATTTTGCTTATATGACCTCATCTAACCTTCCGGGTAGAGGAACTTTAACTTTATAATTAGTTTTTCATTAAAGGAAATGCCTCTCAATCTATTTTTCAAATATTAAAGTGCTCGAGTTTGAAAGGGTTACTTGACGCGTAATAATGGGAATGTTAATTGTAAGTTACCTTCAATTCACAAAATATACTCGATAGTGTATTAATTAATGCAGTCAATTTATTTGGGAATGGGGAAATTGTTGGTACATAGGAAATAATAATAATTTATGTTTTCTGATCAAATTGGAATTTTCTGATATTGAGATTGAAAATAAGTTGAGGGGGGAAATTCTTTCTATTAAACCATTAGCTAGAAACCCGTACCTAGAGACGAGTATTAAAACAATACCTAGAGACTGGTCTAATCTTATGTTTGGAGAACTCGACTAATCTTCAGAAAAGTAATTTGTTGGAGAGCCCGCAGCCACCAAAATTAAATAATTGTGCCGGTGCTTTCAGAATTCCAACTACAAATCTTGATTGTGTTTTTCAACTAGGGAAAACTTGCATGTTGACTAATTTAAATGCATGTTGCACTTGACTAATTTAACACTTCACAGAAACAAGTGATTTTTGGACCCTTAATGAGCCCTTCAACTAACTTTGAAGCGTGCCAACCAGTTTAAACTCGACTATCTAAAGGATAGGCGATGACATATACTGCTCACTCGAGCCCTCTAATTGTTATCCATATAGATGTCTCATCTTAAATTAATTTAAATTAATTTAAAAGAACCCATGAGACTTACCTTTATGCCTTGCACATAAATCTATAAAAAAACTCATCATCAGCTTGTAGCTCAGTGGAAGTTTTGACACACCACTACTGACTACGCGTACATTGTAATGAGACACCAAAAAAACGTTGAAAAACAAAAAAGACATAATATTCATAATCCAACACATTATTCCTCCTCTACTGTTCTATTTTAAACAAGCTTATAAAAATAAAAATAAATATTTTGCAAGCAGGATCTTGTAAAGACAGCTAAGTAATTTAAAATTTCTAATTGAACCATCCAAAAAGTAGACTTGTCAAAGAAATGTTCATGCATGATAAATAAATTGGTGATATGGTATGGTTTCCATTTCAATCCAATCAAGGTAAAATTGTCTGAAAGAGAAATATAAACAGAAAGAAAATTAATATATTAGTATCCGTGTAGTTTGTTAAGAAGAACAAAGTAGATTTTAGTAAGCTTGGCCAAAATATGTGGTGGTGGCAATGGCAATACTACACAAGTATGATAGTAAGTTAAGTAGTGTTGGACTAGCGTATTAAAATGTGTGAAGTATAAATGCCAAGAATAAGACTTAATGTGTAAGAGTGTGTGGTGTTATTTGGTGTAGTCGTAGTGAATCTTTTCATTCTATGCTACACTAGTGTAAAAAGCCGGCTCGGGTTTTCTCCTTCAATTGCAAAGAGAAAGTTGTGCATTTTTCTTTCCCTTGCACAGGCTCTTTCATGGCTCTTATCTCATTGTATGGGAGAAAGGGAGCTTTTACCTTGTATAAGGTTTGTAAGAGAAAAATTGGGAGCTGTGTGGTAGTAGTAGCAGCAGTGTGTGTGTAGTAAAGGATTTTGTAGGTTTAACATGAAGGCATGATACTTAGGTACAAAGACGACCCAATGCCATCGTCTCATCAGTAGTAGTAGTAGAGTACACACGGTTTCTAGATTTCACTTTATAAGAGACTCCAACTGGAATTTTCTCTGTCACTTTTCTTCCGTCAGTCAGGGTTTGCACTTGCTCTCTTCTCTTATATTGTTCTATTGTATAAAGGAAAAATTTCTTATTGAATTGTTCCTTTTTTGTTTAAAGCATAGTTTGGTTTTTTCGAAAAATATATTAAGTTTTTAATTTTTGTGTAATTCATATTTTTTGTTTTATGAATTTCTTGATTCTGATCGAAACAAACTTAAAGTTTAATCAATACACAGTGTGAAGCTTAGTTTTTTTACTAATTTTTAACCGATTTTTAATGCTTGGCTTATTTAAGCTCTTGCTAAAAAATTACTTCTAAAAATTAACATAGTTTTTAATACGACGTTATTACTAAGCACACGGAAGAAAATGTTGGCAAGAACTGAGATACCTGAAAGATAATATAATTGATAAAAAAATAACTTTTTGAAACAAATGGAAACTTTAAATTTTATTAAAATATCTATTTAAAAAACTTAGCTCTTAGTTCCTATTTAATTTTCTCTCGTATTAGCATATTCTCTCTTTGATATGATAAAAGTATTTAAAATATCTGTAAATATTTAAAATGTATTAAAATTATCATAAGGCTAAAAAGTTAATAGTAGTTTGGATCTAGTGACTCGTACTATTTTAGTGGTGAAAGTTAGTGTTGATTTAACTTCCGATACTAGTAAGTGTTTTTGCATTTGAATAATAATTTGTTATTTGAGAACAATATAAAACTGTCTGCGGCTTACAAACCATAAAGTGTGACCAAGTTCAACTCTCTAAATATGAAACATTCAAATGTCGTTTGTTAGTCTACTAACTTTTTATTCAAACGAAATAAGAGAGACATCCTGTTAACTTTTCTTCCTTTGAAATAAAGTAAAAATAAGAGAACTCTCCTGCTAAAATTGTTAATCTAGTAGAATTCAACGGATCATTCCCTGAAGCTCAATATTTCGGGTGACAATCTAACGACTGTAAAAGAACCAACGTGTTGGGCTTTCTTCAAAAGAATTATAACAATGGGAAGTTTGATAACCACTCGGGATTTAGATGAGAATACCGAATATTCTGTTCAGCAAGCTCATTCCTTCGATATAGAGTCTGTTCTTCCGTTGAATCAACATATAAAAGGTACAGAGCCGTTGTGCAACCTTTTCTAAATCCTTTTTACTTTTTCATGTCTACATATATTTTTTAGAGTGCATCGTTTGTATTATCATCATGTAGGTTATGTATGCACATATATAGTTTCACATCATATATACAAATCTAGCCTAGCGTTTTTGTTAGCAGCGGACTTAAGTAGGGAACTTTATTATGGAGAAGCTAGAGTAAAGCGATACTTGTATTGAAATGTCCAGCTTTCTTGTGTACACTTTCTCCAGTTGTACACTTTGCCAATTTTAGCTCAAAAGGTTTACTGTATAGGGAGAAAGTGAAAGTCGGCTCGTTGTCAGCGTTTACTCGAGGACACTTTTCATGCTAAACAATACAGTTTACTTGCAATGGCATATTTCTATGTACCTTTGTTTCATGCTTGCATAATTCCAATGCGATAGACTGTATTAATATGAAGTAAAACGACTTTACTTTTACTACTCCTAAAATAGACGTAATTTTATTTTAATCTCAAGTGTTTTCTGACAAAAGGAATGGGTATTTTAAAATATTTTTTTGCAAAATGGTCAATTTTTGCTTCGAGTGGTTGTTAGACGTCATAAGTGAAGTCCTTTTTATTCATTTACGTAATGGAATTTGACGTTTGGTTCATTAACATTTTAAAAATATAGAACATATAATATTCCTAGTTACGGCAAGGGGTGAAATCTTATTTTAATTTTAAGATTCACTAGCTGACATAATTATATGACAGCCGTTTCACTGAAGAGGACTTTTGAAGTATGCTATTATGTAATTTTTAGAGTTGTAAAGCCTACCCAGTACATAATATTTTTAGTGTTTCTTACATCTTCCGCAATAGTCAGTCTCAAGTGGCCCCAAAAGCGATAACCTGCCTCGGGTTTCCGGTAAAAGAACTAGGACTAAGTAAACTTCAAAACGCTTCACCCCTTTTACACTAGCATTGCATTAACTTGTACCTATGGGGTATACTACTGACACGTTGTAACAAACTAAAGTGCCTTATTTTGGATTTTGTACATGCATCGAATTCTCACAAATGTCACAGAGCAGAACATCTTATTTTTGACATGCCCCGTATTCCCACAAATGTCGCAGAAAAAGACATCTTATTTCGGACATGCATCGTCATTCTAAGAAATGTTACAAAATAGGGCAATGTCGATGACCACTAAAACACAGCGAAGAAATAGACTAGCAACAATTAAGAAATAAGAAGTATTTATGTAATCCAAAAATCTAACTCATCTTTTCTTATAATATGTAACCCTAGCTTATGAGTTATCTTATCACTAGAATTTTTTTCTAAGCTCCATAAGACAAAATTTAAAACAGAGAAGAGAGTTTCTTATCATTTCAAAATGAAATGCAAAATTATATCTGCAATATTGTACTCTTGTATCATATCACTCATCCGGAGGCCTTTATAATCTCGTCAGTCTGAATAGTAATAGAACGATGTCCTTATTCTTTGGGTATTATTTCAAGTCTCATCTAATATGCTTGCATCTCTCTCCGTCCTGTGGCATTCTAACATTCATATTATATAACCTAAAAGTAAATATGCATTAAAGTAAAAAAAGTAACACAGAAACCCATATTATGTAACTTGCACTTCCAACAGAACATTATATAGCAGAAGTACCAGCCCTTGTCAAGCAGCATTGATAAGTGAGCACTCCTGGCTGGTAGTGTGCTTACGTTTGCATAAGGAAAATAAAGTTTGAAAGGATGAGACACAAGGGGATGGTCTGTTGGATGGATTTGATGAAAGAGAGGGACACACATACACAATATTATCCAACCTAGCTTTCTACTTTCTCTATACACCAAACCTTATGTATTTCTTTTTTTCTCTCTTCAGCTGTGTTCCATCATGCACTATGAATAATATGTTTTCAACGTAGTGGTTAACTAGTTAGCATGTACAAGTACGAAGGCAATGCCAATAGATTTGTAGTTGTTGCATCTGCTAGTTCCTTCCACTTCGTACTTTCCATTACATACCAAAGTACTTTCTCTTCTACCTTCTTTTTCTAGATTTACTTTAGCAGGATTTGTTTTTGTGATCCCCTCAGCAAAAGCATACAACAAGAGCTATGTAAACTTGCCTTGGAGGCTTACAACTCCTTGAAATAATATCACGTAAGTATACGTGCATCATTCAACAGATAAGATGGATAGATATTCTGTGGAAATAAAAGGATGATAGAATGCGGCTTACAGTGAACAAATATTTGAATCCTAGTAGTAAGGAATAAGAAATAAATTGCTTAGAGGTAGAATAACAATTTATTACATTATAATATACTATATTAGTTTAAATAAAATCCCATATCTGTACAAATAAAGGACAATCACTGGAACCACATAGGTATCAATTCTAATCCTTGTATTAACATTGATGCATTATGCTTCAGAGAAGTATATTTTACCCTCATCCGGATTTTTACACTTATCTGATACGACGTGTTGTTTCCAGCTAATAATAATATTATTATTGCATTGCAAAACTCCCAAAACTATTCAACCGAAGTCCCTGGCTGTCTATGTTCATAAAGTTTCACATAAGTTAAGGAAAGCGAGTGTACATACACAAACACAGGTATTTCTGGGTAGAAATATTGAAACTGTTCAAACTACTACCTTTCTCTCTGCCCTCACTCTTCTTCTCAATCTTATGAAAATGTCTTTATCTTTTTTCTACCTTTTTTGAATCACAATGAAACTCCAACATTCCTCTGGTAAATGTTTACCAATAATTTATCATCGTATTCCAGAATATTTGCTAGCCTCTAGCTTCAGGCTGTTTGAAAGAGAATGTAGAATGGGTACGTTACAATATGCATTTGCATACCGACATTTTCTAGCTTTGATTTTTTGTATTTTCAAATTAAAGTTTGATGTTTTAGCTGGAATGTGAGTATGTATTTTGAGTGTAGTAGTTTAATATACTAGGAAAAGGAAGGGTGCATATATGCTTATATATTTATATATTCACGTCGTAACCCCAAATCAACAAAGCCAACTGTAGAATTAAAAATAAACATATAAATACTAGACCAAGAGAATAAATACATACTTATTCTTGTTTTTAAAGTTAAGGGTTAGTATTACAGGAAAGTTTCTGCATCATTATTTTTTAAATTATGCCATGTTTAAGTGGATCAATGCAAATTGAGTGAGGTGTACAATACAAATGTTATTGCATGCATAAGTTTCTCCACACTCAACTGTAGTATCCTTTTTATTTTATACTTATTTTGATACAAAAAAAATCATATACAACAACTTTGCTTTCTTTCGTATCATAAGCAATAAAGCATGTCACACATATTACATGGTTGACTTACAAAAAGTACAAAATGCAGAAGGTAGACAAACAGAATTTGCAATGACCTTTGTCTGTTTAGTAAATTTCGCGCATCAAAAATTTTAGAAAAAATAGTCTTACTATAAGACATTCTCAATTTACTTCAAAATGAATTAAATAATATTGAAATGTATATTTTTATTTTTATATTAGTATATATACTCAGATAAAAGATATTATATGGTTAAACTAAGAAAATTTTAGAACATTGTCAAGCTTATAAAAAACAGTATATATCAGGTTGGGAGAGTCAATTTCGAAATCATGAATATTTGAAAGCTACGTTAACTGGTAGCTAAGAGAATTCTTGTAGTTGCATGACGAGAGTCCAATCGATACTCGCTAACTCGCTTGCAATCCTTGAATATTTAATACCATTGCTTGATAGATCAGTCCCTGTCCGACACACTTTGGTATTTCTACTATTGTACTTACATTATTATTTACCTAAAGTTCTTCCTTCTCTTTAATGGCTGGCACGATACAAAATAGATCTTTTAAGATAATAAGTAAATACACATAAAAAAAGAATGAATGCCTATAACCAATTTAGTCCGAAATAAAGAAGAAGTCAATCTTTACATTACAATCGTGCTTTCCTCCTTGTCTTAAGACAGAGTATAGACTTTTACACAAACCTTCTTATATTCTGAAATTTCATCAATAAACTAAAAGCCTTTAGTAGTTAATTAAAAAGAATTATCAATCTAATACAATTACAGCAAAACACTCAGAATATTGAGGGAAAACGTTATAAATATTATATATTCTTTATAAGAACTTCGATTGGCTCTTTGGGGTCTTGAAATTATCAATATTATCTTAATACATTTTTTATTTTGTTGCAAATAACATTTTTATATGCAGTATCAAGTGGGAATCATTTTTGATTGCTATTAATTAGATTTATAACCAAATATAACTCAAATAGATCAAACACAATTAAATTTCCTGTTCAGTTTTCTTTCTTATGATTCATATTTCTTGATTAGAAGAGATAGGGGTCATGTTAAATGAAAAACGTAAAAACTGTGAAAAATACTATGCAAGATTTAGAAAAGGATTTTCCCATTTATCTTAATCATTTTTCTCTGTGATTCGTGACACCGCAAAAATGCTGAAATATAATAGACAAGGTCCCAACCACCGTGCAGCAATGCTCCTTATCTTACTTCACATAGTAAAGGGATTGGATAGTATGATGGTCTTACAAAAATGTGTGTGCACAGTCACTTGCAGGATTTTATTCCCATTTACAAATCATGCAGCCACTTTCCAAGTCACTATTTTTACGAGTTTTTTTGCAAGCAAGCGGAAAGATGTTACCAGGAAAGGAAAGTAAGTTTCTTGCGTTTATATTAAATTAATGTCTGCCGTGGGAAAAGCTAGCTCAGTATCTGTACTAAATAGATAGACAGGCTCATGATGTCAGAAAAATAGGGTCATATGAATACATATTAAATTCGTTTCGGATATATTCTCCATGTTTGCCAAATTTCGCTCCATAAGTACCTAAATGTGAGAAATAAGGAGAGACAAATATTTTTCAGATAATTTTATCCTTTTCCTTTAAGTTTGTTTGTCACTTTTCGTCCAAATAGTTTTTTTGTGAGAAGATAACTGAGAAAACGGTTTTTATAATTTGTTTCTCAGTATAGGCGTAGTACAATTATGCATTACAGCTTTTAATTAAAGGGTCTTGTCTTATTATGGGGTAAAACCTTTTCATAAAACTAGTTTAATGCTCTGTTTCTCGTAGTTTTTGATGTAAGCGTGTTAACCTCAATAATCTCAAAGGTAATAAGAGGATCGAAATACGTAACGTTCTCGAATTCATCTTAATATAACTTGCAATGCTCGAAAACCTTAATTTCTTTGTTTCATTTATTGTTATTGAAATACTAAGAGGGCACTGAACTGGAAGTTGGTAAATTTACACGACTGAATCTTTAGAAACAGAAATGGAATGAATTTTGAATTTAACACAATAGCTGAGTTAGAATATTCTACTGCTGTAATGAAAAATAAGATGGAAAGCATTTATTTATCGTGGATAATGTTACTTTCAACATGTTTCCAAATTATGTTTGCCATGGATCATCATTGGCTAAAGAGCTATGTCTTAAGAAAGTCCGTTATTTATAATTCCAAAAGTTTTAAGTGATTGTTTTGAAACGATGTAGTTTTTTGTAGGTAATATAAAATTTGGTGGGTTTCTTTTTAGATGATGTGTAATCAAAATTTGACCCGACAGTTTTGAAATTCCGAACTATAGTTCCATTTCTTTATGGATTATAAATACAATAACTAAAGTATTCATTAACCGAGCGAGCTTGCAAAATTTAATGAGGTTGAGTTGACTTGCAATTATAGGTAGTAAGTAGAGCCCCATTCGAAAATAATTTGAATCTCTCATCTTCACTTCCCAGTAGTAGATTATGTTACAATGAGCATCGACTTTTTGAAACAATTTTTCAATACCTCTTAATTTTCATGATGACTCCTTTACCTTATTTCAAATTATGTATCGAGATGTTCATTTTAGTAATTCAAATGGGAATGGAATGAATCTTCTCACTTAATGAAGGGACTGCTTAAAGGCGGAATAATTAAGAGCTTGACAAAAGCTGAATGGTGTGATTAATTGGATGCACATCTATGAGATAACTCTGGATAACTGAAACACGAAAATAAACATCTCTGGCTAATCCTAAACCATATACCCTGACCTGACCCCATATAACCCTATTAAACCTTGCCACATTCTTAATACCCCACATAGAAAACTAGATATACTAAAATTAACAGTTGTCTGGTTACGTATAAATTTCGAATTAGGAATTTGGTTCCAGACTCATCGATTCTATTAAACCAGCGTTTTCAATATGTTGTGTGAAACAAACAATCCTGAATTGTTGATTCAAGTACATTTATTCTAGCTAAAATTCCTGAAAATTTCCATTGTTCGTTTGTATTAAAGAAAAGACTGCAGATCGATAGGTTTTTTTGTTAAATAAAAACGAAAGCCAGTGTACAAACAGTATAGGTAATTCATAACGGCGTACCGCAATGTCTTCAATAATTTATTTTGATATTCTCAAATTGCTTTGCTATGATATGCAAATGAGAATTCTCATCTTCACTGATCAAAGACCTGAAATTTTAATTTAAATGTGTAAATAAAAATGAGTAAAAAGTTCTTGTTTGATCTTACTTCCTGTGGAATTTACTTTATAACTAAATTCCAAAACCTCAACTCTGTACCATTACATGAAGATAACATACTGACTTAGTGACACGTGACTCATGCCTTTGATTTCACAATATTTAATGGTTTCTTGCTGATTCAAGTCTCAACTTTATCATCCTAATGCATTACAGACGGTTTTGAGATTGCAGCCGATTACTAAGTCTGAATAATACTTAAAAGCTTAACAATTATTGAAGATCTCTACATTACGGTATGGTTCTATCGAACTAGAAAATTGATTAGAATTTGCAACAACAGGCTCAAAGTCAAGTTGTAAGATAGATTTTGCTTTTTACTGTAAGAATTCGCTTAAAATCTGAATAGAAAAAATGGGTCAGTGGTTTCCTCTCTATTTACTTTCTTGTAATGTTATTATTTTCTCTGAAGTACTTGCGAGCAAACTGTATGTAAGCCGTGCTTGACACTCTGTACACACAATAGAAGGATGTCACTCAATTCGGAAAACGAATCTTCTTCCTCTTTTCCTCACCAATTCGAATTCAAAAGACTTAGAGTAGTAAAAGTACACAGTAGTAAAAACGTAGTTTTGATATAACATAGTACACACACAACGTATATATATTATTTTTATAGTAGATATGAAGTCAATGATGAAGATCTATTTCGTATTTATTACGGTACTTTCAAGGTCCATAAAACTCCCAGAGTCACTAGGGTGCAACAAAAGGGAGACATACAATCAGCAGTCTTACTCACAGAACTAAAAGAGTTTGAGTTTGATACCCAATGCACCTCTTTTTCTTTTTTACCTTACTCGCGATGACATTTAACTATATTCATTTAGGTACCGTGTTATCATTAGAGTATACATACACTACTTCTATTATGTATAGGTTTTAGTCGATAATAAAGTCGATATCTTACTTACAACGGATACCCTAACCCTTCATCTACCTTCGTAGATTGAATGACTATTTACCATTATATGCAAATGTCGCATGGGTTCTTAGCCACAAAACCTCATATAGTTTCAACAGTTTTTTCCCATTTGTGATTTCCTTAACTTTTTAAAGGATATTTCAAGTCAAAGACCAATAAGCTGGTTGGATTCTATAAAGTCAAAATAAGCCGTCCAAAACCACTTACCGTTAAGAATTTGACGCACTTTTGTTTACTTATTATACATCTCTTTCGTTTTCTACTGCTGTGCTTAATCTTCAGATTAAAGTATACCTTATGGTGTGGCATTAGAAATGGTATCTTAAAAGTTTTCCAAATTATTATCGACCTAACTGCAACGTATTATCATCTATCAGTAATCCAAGTTCCTACTATGTAGTACCAACTAATAAAACAAAGTACTTTATATTAGCACGCATAGGTCCATTTAGGAAACCAAAAACTCCCATTTATCCAATGTAATCGTTTGAGAAAATATGCAACCTCAACTCAAACCAAGAACCGTTGTCTGACGAGTGAAAGTAAAAATACAAGAAATTAACATTTACATTACTCTTTTGTTTGTAAATGGAAAACTGGACACACGAATTGAGATAGACATAGACATTTGACACATTGCTAGACTAATCAAGATTCAAGTTTAACACATTACAAAATATTATTTATTTATGTCCAAGCAAACTAAGAGCTTTAGTTGCCTTTTTTGAGCCATTAGACAAAAAGTGATAATCGTAAAAAGCCAGGTCAGATATAAAAGCATAATATATGTATACATTTGTTGTCTGCATGAGTATAAATATATAATACTGATTATTCCAAAGTTCAATTGTCAGATAAGCCGAAGTGAAGGTACATTGTAAAGAAATATGTAGTTGTCAGCTTTTCGTCCTGGTACTACAGTAAATGCGGTCATCTCTCAAAATATTAGTGTCAATCTTGGATTTTCTATTTATTTTGAGGAAAACTTTGAGCACCTAAAGCATTGAATAAATCAGGCTCTCTGCCCTTAATCCATGTTTTATTCATTCCTGGAAACTAAACGAACATCCTAATTTATGCATGTACTCTCTCCTAAACTTCTCATTCAAAAGGTATAACAATGTTTCGTAAGTAAGGTAATTGCTTAGGTAAAGCTACGATTTATATAGAAAATTCTTGGAAATTGCTCATTAATATAGGTATACAGTGTATAACCAAGGTGTAGTATGTTAAATATTTAAAGGAAACAGTTGACCTTCCAGACACCCTTTAAAGACTGCAAATTTAATATTACTTCAACACCCATACAACTTTAGCAAATTTTTGAGGGCTGTGAACTTCTCAACATTTTTTTATACTTAATAATTAACGCACCTCGCGTCAAGAAGAAACCTACTGTAAAACATCAGGATCAAAATGGAAGGTATTCCCTGCTGAGCATCTACGTAATGAAGATATATAGGAAAATTTAACGCAACTATATTTGCCAGTATGCCAGTGTGCCACTACAATGTACAAAGAATTCTATCCATTGTTTATAAGCTTCTGCATTTTACATTTTGACATGCCAGACCGTGTTAAAGTGAACTTGATAAAATATCTTTTGTCTTAGCAGAGACAGTTTCCCGAATTGGTATTGGCATAACGGAAGAAAAAGTTAGTTAATTAAAGATACATTTTACTGCATTAATAAACCTTGGTCATGGATTCTTTATAGCTCTAGTTATAAATCTTGAGTTGGTTCATTGTACTTCTAACACAGAATGTAGGTCCTTTAGTAAATTTTCAGAACCGATTAAAAAACTTATAAGGTAAAAATGTGTGATCTATCATAATTATATTGTATAAGCGACAGTAACGACCAATCCATTTTTGAAATTCTAAACTGACTACATACTTACAAGTTTTTCTATCTATCGTATAAAAAGAACATTCTTCAAAATAAATTTGCTTCATGCATTAGCTAAGCTTAGGAAATATGTGCTTACAGTTTCCCTAAGTCTTTTCATAGCGTCATAGTCATAGTAATTCTAGTCAAGAGATATGACAACTGAGTGCAAAATTCTGCATTATAATGTTTATATTTTTCACGTCATCGTCTTTTCCTTTCAATTTGCTTGATTTCGATACGATCCTTGCTTTAGGCTGTTTATTACTTTAAGTACTTGCAGTAATGCCGTGGTACCCTCATCTAAAAGCAAATAAGTCCATCAAATTTTAAAATGAAAAGCGGTGTGCAGCAACAAAACCTTGTATTCACACGGCCTAACTTGCATGGATCCAAAGAAAGCACAAAGCTATATAAGATTATTTGGCCCAGCAGATCCATGCAATGTACCCCAAGTCCGTTGTAAAGTTATGACAAAAAGAGACATAAAAATATAAGGGAAAACATATAA
>JAQGAA010001748.1:0-14570 GCA_034696425.1 Isotoma viridis | reverse complement strand
AAGTCTATGTCACGTTTTAAATCAAATTGTTGTATACTTTTAAAGGTCAATAGGGATAACTTTAATATAAGGTTTCCCATAGACTAAGAAACAAACAAACTAAGTTTGTTTCTTAGTCTATGAAGGTTTCCAAAGGTATTATATTTCATTCATAAAATCTATAATACTACTGTTTAGATGAATTTTACATTTTGCATCAAATTTATAATTAAAATAAATCTTAATGAAATTTCTTTGGCTAGGCTATGAATATAAAAAACATGTCATTTAGGTAAATCTTGTAGAAATCCAAGAAAGTAAGAATGAAGTTTAAATCCCAACACTTCCATAGTTTTAGAAAAGATTCCCCGCAGGAATTAATGAGTTTAATGTTTACATTTAAACATGCCCAAAAAGGGTATAACATTACATACAACACAAATGATTCCATACCTTCCAAGAATCTTATAACAAAAAGGTTTAATTCACAGCTTTTTTGCTCATTTACTTTTTAAACTGAGAATTTACAAAAACAACTCATTTTTAAAACCATTCCTATTCGCAGAAAACATTATCCATAGTGAAGCAAAGTTAACGAATCAAATAAGATTCTCATGAATTTTTAACAAAGTTTTTAGAAAAAGTCACATAATATATACCCACCTCGTTAAAGTTCACCTCAAACATCCAATCATCTACATGCACTTCCTACCTACACATACACACTAAAGTCTCGGAAACTATCACCAACAATCAAGGGAAAAGAGACTACGAGAAACTCCAGCTAAAGCAACTAAAAAACAGTTTGCTTATAAATTCCTGGTAGTGGCAAAAGTTACAAATGGCAAAATAAACTTTGTGTTGGATAAATAAACTGAATTGACTTGAAAGAACAAACGAAAGGATTCTACAAAAAAAAATTAAATTACTCTACCCATTTCGACTTTCTATTGAACACAAATGAAAAACGAAAGTGAGTTTTTGTTTTCTTTCTCAGGGCGAAAGTAAAAAGCCTAGGAAGTCAAGTAAGTACAGGACTTTTGTTTGTGTTCATTCTATACTGAGTACGTGGAAACACTCGAGGTCATGTCAATTGTCAAATTGTTAGGATGTGTAAATTGCAAGTTAAAATACTCTTTCTCTCATCCATCTCACATCAGAAGCATTCTTCAATTCCGGGGTAGGACCAATTTCACCACATTTTTTCACACTATTTAGAGTTCATTAGGGTCAAGAGTCAAGAACAGGGGGTTCATTTTGGTTGAAAAATCTCATCTGTGTGTGTGGTAAAAAGAAATGCTTTGATGTCATTTGTGTTGGGACATGATGATAATGATGATGATGATAATGGAATTGACCTTTTATCGGCCGTAGTGTAGAGTTGTTATAAATGTTTCTTTACAATTTGATCAAAAGAAATATATAATAGTTTGTCGCTATTCTGTGCTAATGGAATAGTCCAACCAGAAGAACACAAAGCAGTAGTAGTGGTAGTTTAAACATTTTAACGTTTGTTTGAACTTTTTGGTACAGGGCATTAGGTTTCGAGTAGTTTGAACAGTTGCTCTTTTTTTATTGTAGTATTTGCTTTCTAAAAAGGATTTTTTACTGAAGTAAATCATTTGACATGCTCCAATTTTGTGTAAGATTTTACTGGTTGGGGATATATCGTTTTTGAGTTTATTAACATGTCAGCGATGAAATGACGGTATTGTTGCGGTTTGTGAATCAGACGTGAATATTTTATGTGTTTAATCAAAATCAATTAACTCCTGGTGTGAATTTAATAGAGTTTTATGTACCTATAGAAATGTAGATGAATATTTTAAGTTGTGTGTAACTTTTGAATAACGTTTACCTCAACACAAAATCTGAATAATAAAAATCTTAGATAATATAAAGTTTTTGTTACATAATTTTTGGTTATAATTTTGTTTTTACTTTTTAGAATACAAACAACTACCGTAAAACTGGAATTAGAATCACTAGGGGTTATTGTTTTAAAGCAGTTTTTGAGAAGGGCATACCGTAATAATACTTTGGGTAGCAAATTGTATATCTTATTAACCAATAAAGACTTCCAGCATTTGAAGGGCAAGTAGGGTGAACAAAGTGAAAATAGAATTCGATTAGAGTTCTAATTCAAGTTTTACGGTTTATGTAAAGCACTGCTAGAATTTTAAGCAATAAATTTAAATCAAAATCCCTGCTACGCTACAACTGCAATGGTATGGATAATGGATTACATTTGGACAGTTTAAGTAAATATTAGTGTTCACTTATTATCTATTGGTAATCAAATATACTTCTTCTCATATGAAATATAAATTCATTTGCATATTTCCAGCTTTATTTTGCACAACAGCTCAAAAGAGGCAATTAAATTTTAAACAATCTTTAATTTTCCAGTTGTACCAAAACAACATTTCAAAGTAAATTCAATGTCAAAAACTAAAGCAACCTTGTACTTAATACATTCCACGATAATAATCATAATCATAATATTCTCCTCTAGTTAAATCTAAATAACAATAATCTCGAGAGCCATACTGATTCTTTTATGATTATTAGGTCAATTATTTCCAATTAGAATAATTACAATGTTGATGGATGTTCCATATTCATTAGTATTCTGGTTCTACGTTCATCACAGTGTTTTGCAAACGTGCCTGCTTCAATAATTAAAGGCTGAAAACAAAACATAAAATCTGTTCTACCTCGGTAGATAGTCCATTAAGTTAATTAGTTGACAAGTTCAGCTCTACACTAATGAGGAATGTGTTGAGTTTTAGTTGAGATTTTACCATATATATTTTTTTTATTATATCTCTCTCCCTTCAATTAAATATCTCGTCAAAATCTCAGTAGGAATAAAACCGGTCTGTGATTTTATTTCTCCATGGGTAAACTACAAGGTGGACTGTCATCTAATCCTAAAAATCTCTCTCTTTAGAGTTTTTTTTTGTATTTTTAAGAGATTTGGTAATATGCATTGAAAACATGTCAGAGGATTGTTCAGTAGCATAACATATTCTGTCTATTTTGTCATTTGCATCCATTAAGGCAAGACGAATCTTGTCATCCGTCATCCTTTCATACTTTTTAGTGATTTTTTGTTCTATCTCCTTATCCTATTCTTCTTAGCCGTCGTCGTGGCCATATTTGTCTATTGGATTGTGTGGATGGCGGAGGATAGTGAATTGTGATGATGTAAAGGAATTATTTTACTAGAGATGCAATTTTGCTACTGTTTTTAGTTTGCATTTTCTCCTTTTATTATTTAACTTTGTATTATAATATGGCTTTCGTAGTATTCAGTCCTTGTCCTTTGCCATTTCCTTTGACCTTGGAAAATGAACCAAAGGTTGATTTGGTTTTGGTTTTTAGGTTTTTGGTTTGTTTTTATAAGCCACTCGTACACGTTTAAATGTTTATTTTCACATAAGGATGTACTCTGGGTTAAAATTTTCACTATTTTGTTGGATTTACGTAGGATTCGAATTAGAATTGTGTGCTAAATGCATTGAGTATTGTTTTTAAATATGGCCCGTGTGTAATAAATTTTAATACTAAGCCAAGGTGTGTTTAAAACTATTGTTATTATACAGTCTTGGTTTTATTTGCGTGATAAAAGTGGTAATTTGGGAGTAGTCTATTGGGAAGGATATTTGAATCTGTGGAAACGAGTTGATGTACCTCTGGGAGACAGGGCGTTCTGTCATCCGGGTAAGTCCCTGGAGGGTGTACTCAAGTATGAAAATTAATGGGAAAATGACAATCCAAGTACACTTCGGTTTCTAAACGTAACCAGATCTAACCGGTTTTCTACAGAGTATTTTTCAAACGAGGATTTTTCATCATCATCATGATTAGGTATCGTATTGCTTGAGTATACATGTAACCTTTTTGATGACAAATTACTATTACTCAGAAACGGCACTCTGTACACATATTTAGCCTTCAACACTCAAGCCTTTACCTTTACCTAATTCCATTTAAATTGAAAGAAATGACAAAAGGCTTTTCTAAACTAAGTCGTTTGAAAAAGGCTGGTTGAAAGGTTTTTTTGTCAAACTGCGAATTATTCTAACAATGAAATGCAACCTGCTGCTCGAATGACACATCTCTCGACAACTGCAATTTACTCTTTCAATAATTTTCTAAAGATAAGTACGTAAGATAAGTAATTAAATGAAATGTTACTTTAAAAAAAAACTTCTGTAAAGCAAAAGGCCAAAAGTCATTTGAATGAGGGCAAGAGTTTGAATTTTGAAACTGAATAAACCTTAATGAACCATGTACGGATTTTGTATATCTTTGAATTAACATTCGTTACAGATCCAATTATAAATGTTTTACATTTTCTTGTATATTTACTAATTGAATAGGAACCTGTTGTAACAATTTACAGTTACTCTTAAACTCTAATAACACACTATATTCTATAACCTAAACCCCCTGTAATCCATTCTGTGATTACTGATTATTCATACTGTCACCTGTGTCAAGAAATGTACCAAGGACATTGTACACATTCACAATTCCCTTAACATCATTACACTACAACGTATTAAAGTATAGTGAAAGCAATGCAAATTTCTTTGGTGAAAGCCAGATTGAGGTTTTTATTTAATTTTAAATCTGATTTCGAATGAAAGGAATAATATAATATGTTTTCAAGTTTTGTAATTTGTTACATAATACCAGGTTATATATACGTCCTTTCGTGTTTTGTTCAAAATGTCAATACTCAACAAGATGAATAGTTCAGATCATATTATTCATCAAGTCAGGTGAACTTGCTTATCATCACCACGTTTTGTGAATAAGATATTTCATTAATTTCATCAATATTATTTCTACGATATGAATTACAACAAACATCAAAATCAGGTTGGACTCATGTTACTACTGCTAATCTTGTTTGCAATAATAATATATTATACAAAGTATGCTGCTGCTTAGAATTCCTGTGACGCACAACCTACATATACCTCTTTCCTTTTGTCGTGTGTGGCTGGAGTTCATGTTCGCAAAAAATTTTTGGGACACATGGAATGAAGGAAACTAAAAACCTTATATGTATAACATTATTAATTATTATATGTTGGTTAGTTACTTATTAAAGAACTATAATGTAATATATTTGAATAATGATGATGGTGGTCTATTTAATATTATACGGTTTGTCCTGGTTTCTGACTGAGAAATTGAGTTACCCAATGTTTGTATTACAAGGTTGTTGTATATTCAATTTTAGATGAGGCAAATGCAATATTGGTATTTTATGTAGTGCAGTCATTTATCTTAACCCGTTGTATTTATGTATTACGATTGCATATCAGTCAATCCGCCCCACGACAATTTGATTGAATTACGTAACCACATATTCCTTGCAACAAACCACTACTACTTTGTGGAGCATATGCTTTGTCTGGAGAATGTGTTAATTGATTAAATCAATTCTATCTTTATCCGGTATGGAACGAATGAATATTTTTGTCCAAGCCTGTTCAGATTTAGAAACTTGTGCTAGGAAAACGTCATGATTTTTGTTAAAGTGAATATAAGTGTGTCCTAGAGAAGTTTTTAAAATTTAATACAAAAAAAGCAAAGTTTAAAATTGGGTTACATTTTTCAAAATTAAGTAAACTGTTTAAGAAAAATGTATTTCCGTTTGGATATCATTCTCTTAAGTATTTCTGCCCTACAAAATCTAAATGCAAAATAGTGTCTATGGTCCATACACAGAACAAAACGTATCTCTTATCTCTTTGACACTGATATATTTTTATTTTAAACACGAACCAGTCTGATTTTATACATTATACTTTCAAAATCCGTCATGGGATCGGATAAAACCAAAAGGATTTTACTTGTAGACATAATGTTATTACTTACTAGGTTACAACATTTCGTATAATATCAAAGGCAATGTGATGCAATGAGATTTTCTACATCTTACACACATGTCAGTAAGACTTAAGATTAGACATCCAGTTAACAACACAACACAGACAGATGTGGTCATATATAGTAAACAGGAATATATAAACATCTTCTATGTATTTTTCAGATTTCAGAAGAAATTCCTAATCCCTCTGTTGTCTCTTTAGTTACGTTCACCGAATTTGAAAACAAAGATTTATAGTCCCATTGACATCTGCTAAACGAAATAAGCCATCACTGTTTTACTATAGTCAGTAGTAGTGGCTAAATGCGTAATGTATGTTTTAGTCTATATAAATATAAATATGACTATAGTGATATTTAACTATACAAGCTATACGTCGGATACCCACAAAACATAAAATCAAAGGTCTACAACCATAATAATAGTAATAAAACATGAGAGTTTCGACTGAGAACATAAATCCTTTTATATACTACGTGCCAAGTTCTCAAAACTCAGTGTTGAAAGATATAAGCGGAAGTATTTTAAGAGTGAAAGTTGTTTGCTTTTGTTTGTATTTTGAAGATTGCATTTCCTAAAAAATAGGAAGCCACATTGAGATGGATATAGTTTTATTTCCTGGGTATTTCCAGTTGCAGTTTTTAAAATAAATATCTGTCTTCTGTCAGCGTTTCTTTGTAAATTCACATGAAATAGTTTTGCAGGTTGATGGGGTAGGCTATATAAGATGCAGCATAGTTTTATCCTTTCAAGAACTCCACTACGGTACTACGTACTACCGATCGTTAATCAGACATTATTAGTTAACTTTTGGTATTTTAAGCAACTTCGGAAGCTTAATTCATTTTCAATAAGTCAAGATAGTCTGTTAGCACTATAAGGGTTAAATATGCGGGGTTCAAATCAGAAGATGTCAAAAGTTCTAACTAAAGATCAAAAGAATGAAGGCTCGAATCCAAAACCAGGCAACCTGCTGAGTTCTTTCTAACTAATTGTTTCAGGCTTTGATGATAGTCTGCTGTTGGAATGGCTTTGTCTGTCTGCTTCTTGTCATGCAATCACTTCCTAAATTGTTTTTGATGGTTGCCTTTACCGTTAAACTCATCATTATATTCCCTCCTGTCACCCAGCACTTTTATTTCGTGGGTAAATTACAATATGTTTTTTTTTCTTTTTTTAACTTCTAATTTACTCTTGATCAAATTTCAGCTGTGCTAAATGTATCACTAGTGTGTTTTTCTAACTTTTTTGAAAACTTTCCATCACTTATTTTTACGTAAAAATAGAATGCGTTTGTTTATTTATAAATTATAGTTCTTCCCTCATGAGTGTAATTGAACTTATTTCAAACACTGTTTATTTTAAATATTATTTAGTATTCATAGCTTTGTTTATAAAACAATCTTTAGCACGAATCTTGAATGACTTTCACTTTAGGTAAATTTCCTTCACCTACAAAAGCCTTGTTGGTTAAGGGTTATATTTGATTCTATATTGCTTGTTACTATTTAGAGTTAAACAATCGTACATATTTGCTTTTTTAACAACTAGTGGTTTTTCCCAAAAAGCTATCTTGCTAATTATATTCTGTGGCACCGTGTATACCTGATCTAATGATAAGGACCCCCTGGTCTGGGTAACAGGTTTCTTTTTTTGCCATGTATAGTAGGATTTCGTATGATTTTTTCTTCACAAAATTAACCTGTCCACAGCCAACTTTTATCTACCAGTTTTGAGTCAAAATATGACTACAGAAATTGGTTAAAGCCACGAAAACTAATTTCAAATTTTAAGCTATCTCTTACGATGACATGTTTTGGGGTTTTGCATCCTACCGGAAAAATTTGGCTGATTTATTATCATAAGAGATGGTATACGCCTACAGCATTGTATCCTATTCCATAATAAATGTTACTACGTATAAGAGGTTTACCCGATAATCGAATTCTAAGCTATAAGATTTTAACCACTTTAAAGGTAAATGGGTTCACCGAATTATTCGATATTCAACGAAGTAATAGATTCTGATCCTATTCAGTAAGGTAATAGATTCTGAGAATTTCATTTCCTTCACTTTACCTATGAGACTGACTATTTTCTGCGTACTGACAATGAGACATAGAATGAGGTTTACAATAAAGATTTCCAAAAATATAACCGAACCAATTTCGAGTAGTACGACGTAGTCATGTCTTTCTAGAAATTAGAATGAGATTGGATAACTAGATGTGAGATGTCGATGAAAGTAATCTTATGTAAAGCCGATGAGGTATTCCTTATTCGGTTGAAAGTTCAATATCCTCACGTGCCTTATGTTATGTCATATAATATACCTTGTCTCACGTACCGTACCTATCGGATACGGTACTAATGGCACTTGCATATTATCTAACATGAATATAGCTTGGTGTATTACAAAAATCCATTCTTTTTTTATAGATAGATTTAAGACACTGTTGTATTGTACATATAGCCTTATATTACTTTCACTCTCATAGAGGATGTGGACTATGGGACGGCTTAAGCGTGCAGGTGCTTTTTATTATTATATTTCTACAAATATGCTATCAGAGAAAATCTTGCAAAATATTCTTGGAATTGATTTGACCGCTATAGGGCATTATTATAAAGTTAGGTGGTTTTCGTAGCTTATGAGCAGTGTTTTTTTGACATATGTGTAAATATTAGCCATATTTAACCCTCTAGAAACTAATAATGTTTTGAGAGTTTAGATACAAAGGCTAGGAATCCCGTGATGTAAGACTGAAGGTTCTAAAACATCTAGGGCTCTAAAGGTTAACCGATGCTTCATGATCCCGGAGGGGTTTTAAATGAATCGCATCACATTATGGAACATCAGCCAGTAGTCTGTGGTTTATGAACCATTTTTGTATCTGTATGAATATATAGTAATGAATGTATCCCAACCCCTAAGTGAGTCCCTTCCAAGAAAGTAGGGACTCAGGGCTTAAACTCCTTTATGAGATGACACATGTAGGAAGTAATATTACCAGATTTTAGGTACGAATAAAATAGAACGGACCATGTAGTGCCAAGTGTTCAGCAAGAAATGTAATCACAATTGTATTTATGCAAATGTTCTTTTTCAACGTTTCAACTGGAACTGGTTCTTAGGAAATGCTTAAATTATATAACTCATCTGTTTCATATTTCTGCTTGAAAACAGAATAAATATTTTAAAGCTATTTTTTCCTCTCGTTTCAATTGTGGTTAGGTCTGGCTTGAAAAAGAGGTTAGTGTAAACTCTGACCTTAAGTTAAATCTGGGTTAGATCATGTACAGTCTGGCTTGATCTGTGTCAAGTGTGTCAAATTTTGATCAAATATACAATACTTCATAAAGTAGCTGTAGTGGGAAGTAGACGGAGTGGTTTGTGGAATAAAATTTAGTTTAAATAAAAGCTCATATATCGATCAGGGTTATGTTCCACTTGGATACATGTACATTTCAAAATTCAAACTTTCTTTATACTCATATGAATCTCATCCAGCTGGCAAATTCAATTCGAAAGAAAATTATTAAATTTTCCAGGTGGAAGAAATCTCTTCAAACTTTACAAAACTCTTAAGTTCTAAGCGGATTTTTAACTTTTATTTTTTTCATTTTAGTTTGTTTGTATGTCACAGTTTATCTAGTGGGGAGAAAGTCTTTTATAAAATTGAATAAGAAGGTACTTATATTGAGTCTACTTTCAACTGTAAAAATGATAGCTGTTGTAAGACCGGGGAGAAATAATGGAAGGTCGACCAAGCCCGTATGGGAAATAAGGTCTAAAGTTTATACAAAGAGGGTGAATATTCATAAGTCAAGTGATTCATTTTGATATTAGGTTGGGGTAGGTAATGCGTTGGGGGTTTGTCCTTCTTTATGGTCGCATTATAACATTGTTTCAAATAAGAATAATTAGTAAATTTCTATTGACCTTCAGCCGCTTGACCTATCTATCTATTTAAAACAACTTTATCAAATGCTTTTCACTATCAAAATTGCATAAAAAGCATTACACTTAAATTATGAATAATACCTTACGGATTTAGTAAACTGCGACCTGTAAACTTCAAGGTTAAACTGAATAAAAAAAGGTTGAATGAACAAAATCTCAGTTGAATAGATATTTACAAACTACAAACAACAAAAAGTGGTAACTGCTAAGAGGTTCAAATAGGATTCATAAGTTGAAATCCCCTTTCTCCTGAGAATTACTACACCATGCACACATTATAATACTCCACAATACCAAAACCACTAGTAATACCACCACTACCATTGAATTTCTATCCCAAAGAACTAGGAACTCTGTTTAGAACAAAGGAATCAGAGCATAAAGAGACAATAGAACTTTTGTGAGAAATCAAAATGAACCAACTCACTACCAGTAGTATTTCACACAGCAAAGCTACTACCTGTACCGTGTATACTATAAAGCACAAGAACATCCTTTTGTTTCTTATTTGCTTACCCTTGACTTCCAAAATTGGCTAAAGCACTTGAGCCTGATTGGAAAGACTTTTCTTAAAAAAGTAGAGAAAGTACCTTTCTCCAGGGGAAAGCAAGGCTAAGCGTTTAAAACTTTTTTCTAGGTTTTTCCCCACAATTACGGCTTATTTCTTCAGAATTGCATATAAAAAATAGTTTATTTTTTTTTCTTCTGAAAATCGTTTTTATCATTTGTTGATGTAAGTAGCTCTGAGAATTTCAATTTGGAGATTACAACATTTAAATTCCATTTCTAAAAAGTCCACGCCCTTCTTTAAGTCTTATAGAAACACAGCCCCACACCCCCTGGGCATAAAAGATTTAAACTCAAATATGAGAAAAGTAAGATTTTAAAAGCTTACAAACAATGCATATGTGCATTTCATAAAACCTAAGTATCATTTATCTATACTTTACTGTTTTAAAATCTCCTTAAACTTTGATTCTGGCAACCCAATTCAATTTGATTCCTAAGCCTTTGACCATCATGGCACGATACACACAAACACATAAAAAAACTCATAAAACATTCACATGGTACACGTACATTCTCTCTAGAGAGAATAAATCCCATTTGTGGGTTAACTTGAATTGAAAAAATGAAATTTAGATCGAAATAGTTACTACTTAATAGATACTATATGTATATACTTGATGATAAAACGAACAAAAAAATCTTCACAGTGAATTATTTATTTTTCGTTTTAGTCCGTTGTCCTTGTAAAATAAATCTTATTTACTTTCCTCTGCCTGCCATCCTCTTATGTTTACTGAGAAGCAATCCCTACTTAAAAAATGGAAGGACTTACTAATAGTACTTCTATTACTTTGTAAAAGTGAACGCGTACCTCTTTTCCCATACTGAAGTGGTGGCACTCTTTACCTTTCTATTTTCTGGTCGAATCACTTTTTCTATCTTGTGATCTTGCCGGAAATCCCCTTTTGACAAAATATTAAGTTGGCAATGTAAATGGCAATTTGGGAAATTGGATTACTTCAAAAAAATTCAATTCCTTTCCTTTTTCGTTTACTTTAGGTAACTGGTGAGAATTCTAAGCTACTTTACTGGGTAACTGGTGTGAGTGGGTTGGTGGGTATATGTTCATCCTTAGTAACACATAATAGGTACTGATAGAAAACTAGGAATAAGTATTTTGTAAATTCGGAAGTATGACTGTAAAATACTCCTTTTCAACTGTCGCCAGGAGGATACCATTTACCAGTTACCCGTTTGGGGTTGGGGCTTCCCAAAGGTGATCAAAGGAATGCAGTATTCAAGAGTAGTTGAAAATCCTTTGATGTTTTTGATGGAATGGTTTTGGTAGTGAAATTGGAAATTCTGTAACTTACAGAGAGTAAAGTATTTTTATTACATAAATGAGCTCTTTTTATTATTATTAAAAAAGTGTCACTATTATCTATACATACATTATTAACTATTGTATCATCAAAAGCGTTTATCATTAGTATCGTTAACTTTATCAGAATTTTGTTTGATACTGCATAATGGATGGATAGATTGGAAATGTGTGTGTACAAATAGTATTAAAACTATTTCTGGCCCAAAACTCAAAAAAGATGAAAGGCTTGCTTGAGTATTCCTAAATGGATTAAATATTTACAAGGTAACTTTCTCTTTTAAAGGGATTTTTACTTTTGATACAGAAAATTTACTCAACCTTATTTAATCCCGTCAACTTACAATCAGTTTGGGTAAAATGTGTAAACCTTTTCACTCTGAGTGAATGGGAAAAATATCAGTCAAAAGGAGTAGTTACTTGTTTTCCCAATTTTGAGAAAAATGTGCTATTTTTGTCAATTTATAGCCAAAATGCTATTATCTTCATAAAAGAGCTTTCACTACTTTCACTAATTAAAGAAAATGAGTGAAAAGACTCTCGTAACGTTGAAAGCAGCTTACGACATGTATTTTTTATTATAAATTTTTTTCCATCAATTAAATCTCATTGAAATCGTAATTAATTGGCATTGAAATTAATTTTCTCGTAATCAGAATCAATTAAATATTGACTAAAACCGGCAGCTGAACTTGCATTAGGTGCATAGACTAAAAACATATTCCTCTCTAGAAGGCGTATTACTCCTGTTTGCATAAATGGCTCATAAATAGCAAAAAATTCTAAAAATAAGAGGAAAACTAAACGAAAATCCATGATCTTGAGGATTTAAAAAAATATAAAGATATGCATCTATCTTCTCCTATCCGTTCCAAACAAAAATAAAAGGTCACAGCTCAGGTCATTAGTAGGCGTGAGACAAACAGCACGCTTACGATTAAGACACTTTTCTTTAGACAATATACCCATCATCCCGATCTTAAACATAATATCCATGAGTTTCAAGCAAAAAGTCTTTTGTATTAAAAAAGCTGCTGATATAGCAAGAACCTCATCCTGCTTTATTACTACATTACATTATAGATAGGTAATGTCAAAGTCTCAAATCCTCTAGAGATCTCAACCTTCCAATAGTGTGTTCTAGGGTACCAATTTTGATTAATTGATCCCAAACTTGTATAAATAAATTGGGAGTAAGGAAGGTGAATGTCCTTCTGTTCCTTGCCCCTCATATATATTAAAGATGTCATGTCATACAGTTCTTTTATCATGTAAAAGTTCAAGTAATCTCATTTGATCTTCATCACACCACCACCACCATCATCAAAAACATCCTTGTGGATAAAGGGAGGAATAGGAAGTAGTAGCTTTATAGTAGTAGTGCAATATGGCTATTATTTGTTCCTCTGTCTCTATCTTCAAATTTTCCTTTGTTCTATAGCTGGCACGAGGATTCCAAGATATGACAAAGTAGAATCCTTCCTTGTATGTTTAGCCTAATCATTTTACTTTTTGTGTGCCTAATACTTTCTTAGTTGCTTAGATAAGATGCTATTTAAGCACAGTTGAACCTTTGTATAGGCATGTTTTTTAGGATGACAGAATCTGCACAAACCGCCATATGACGTGAAGTTGAAAACAATAAGCATAGTTATTTACTTGTTCACTATATAAAACTAAAAGATCATTGCATTAGATTTCCAGAACTTTTTGTAAAAATCTTACGATATTAAAATTTTTTTATCATTTTAATTATACCCAAAGGCTGTTATTTTTTAGAAGCAACACCTTCATTTTCAACCATCCCAAAGTGTATTTTTCGGTCCACACCTAAGAAAAACATTGACATAGCAGTGAAAGATGGTACTCATATATAAATTATTTGTCTTTCTTACCATCTTCAGAAAACGGAAGAAGACAAACCCGGAACTTATGAGATGTTTGTGTTTTACTTATATTGATGTTCTTTCCTAAAGTTACTTAGACGATAGATCTTCATTCACAAGGTTTAACTAGGTTCTAAATAGTGGTAATAATGTTATGACTATTACAACTATTATAATGGTTATAGGCTGAGATAGCCATCAAGGGTTATTTATAGCGACATTATTAGCTCCTCTTCCTCGTGTGAAATAAGCCCATGTGTCATAACAGAAATGAGTTACCGGTCTGTCCGTCTATATCGTCCTTGGTAATATCTTCTCTTTCTGTCTCACTACTACTTGGTAGCAATTCCTGCAGGGCCGGTTTACTTTAATAACATTTTCTTCAGAAAACTACTTCTTTATCCAAAATAGAACTCGACTAAAGTAAAATTTGACGTTTTGCGTTCTCTCAGTGAAAGTTACAGCTCCTCAGTTGGGTTTTTTTCAAGTTGCATCTCTTACGTCACTGACTACTCTGAAAGGTGATAACTCACGTATAAAAACGTATAATAATAATATTTTAGACAATTTTTTGATTCACACTTTATAGGTTTTTGCAATAAAACTCTAATATTATATAAATTCATTCACATGCTTCATCTCCCTCCTGTAGCTTGTCATGTCGACGGGCCCATTTCCCAAGAATTGCTCATTTTTTTGTGTAACGATTCTTCATTCTATTACCATTACTACGTTACTTTCCCCCCACGTAATATTAAGGCGTGTCAGTCTTCATTATATGCTAAATATTGTATAGTACTGCACGGGGTGAAAGCACTTTCTCTATATTTTTTAGGTATTAAACACAGCAATACTTTAGACAATGGGTGAAAAATGCATGTTTAACTATACAGTAGGAAGAGCTTTAGATATCTGCCTCTGGTGTCAGGTGTCATT
>JAQGAA010001747.1:0-14577 GCA_034696425.1 Isotoma viridis | reverse complement strand
GCAGACACATCCGTGACAGTAAGGAAAGACAGAATGATTAGGTTAAAAATCTCACAGAGTTTATAATAAAGACATTCTTTTTTCCTTGTGTTTTTTATGATGGCAACTAGTAGAGACTATTACGTACTTATAGGTTACTCTTTAGCCTTGTGAAAATATAATAACTATATATGGCTTCTTACTGAAGATTTCATAGCAGCAAGTAAGTCTTTCATAAGTCAGGGGGGTTGAAAAATGTGTGTTTCAACACAAAGGAAAGTGAATAAGTCACGTATAACTTTACGTTTACTTACACACAGGCACACACACACAGTAACGAAAAGAAAGGAAGAGAAAGCAGAGAACCTAAATAGACGAACACCTACGGTGGGTTGGTTGGTAGTTTTTGTACGCTGTACTTGTACTGTGTGTATGTTTACGATCTGAAAGTAAACTATGATCACTCTTCTGTAGTGTAGCTAAGAAAAAGTAGCCAAGTGTGGAGAAATGACATAGATGAATAAATAGACCTAAACGGAATCTTATTTATGTTTCTTCTAGAAAAGTAAAGAATCTCCTACTCGACTTTTACAGACAAACATAATCATCTTTGTGTACGCTTACAATACTGAAGTTACAATACTGTACGAGTTGGAGCTAAAAAAGCTTTGACTTTTTAGTTTCTAGATATCAATAGTATTTTTGTACTAAACTATCATATTGGTAAAATAATGCTGGCAATAGAAGTCAAGTCAGCCGTCACCCTTTTTATGCAGAATTTGTCAGGTTTAGTGTATGCTGCGTGTACATTTTGTTATATATTGTAGACTCATGCTTTGATGTAAACATTTATTTGAAATTAGTATAAGTTATACAAACAGTGATAAAAGATTATCTATCTAGTTTGATGCTCTTTGTACATTTCTTAGTAAAAAACTACATTCCAACTTATAGGTAGTATAAGACATTTATAAGGGAACTAACTACCTAAGTGCGTACGCCTCAAGTCCACTCCTATTTCATTTGAAATATGAGAGTCACGTTTTGTTGTCTCTTATACTTCATGTTTTTTTGATGTTTTCAGTTAGACCAACAAAAACATTCATTGTACATCAACGAAGAATGTAAAAAATGGAAGAGAATAAGAGAAAGTTTTACGGAGTTGTCTTCAAGAAGATATGAAGGAGGTTTTCTATCTATGAAAGTTTTGCACTTATTTTTTTCCTTAATGGAGTCGTGACACTACTGCCCTCGGAGCATTCTTGAAAATAGAGATAGATAATGATACGGTTGATATAAGGACAATGTTAGATCTTTTTTAACCTAGTTACGTTGCTTGTTCAAATTTCTAACTTCACTAGGGTAACATGAAAAATGGATACACATTCAGGATAATGAAGAGAATTTAAGTTTATCCAATATGACTTCTGTGGTTGCTTAGGAATTTATTTAAGATCAAGCCTAAAAGAAGCTGAAAGCCTTCCCTGAGTTTTAATCAAAACAGGGAATGGTGTGTCGATCGATGCTAAAGAAAACTAAATCTACACAAAAGAATGTTATCATTTTATCACTACTTACCGCATTGAGGTTCATTAGGTCACCAAGTCCAGCGGTTTCATCAGGATCTGATGGGTCAAAGAAGTAGTGTTGGGTTTGTGGTGTGATCAATTGTCGAAGAGCATCAACAACATCCCTCACACCTAGTCTTGTATGGGGACGAAGAACTAGTTCATCTCTGCTAGAAAACCCAATGAAGAGAAACACTCCATTGGCCAATGTATAAGTATCTGAAATAGAGAGAGTAAAAATATTTATTTTATAAGTGCAATTTATAGCCATGTTAAAGATAAAGATGAAATGATAAAACATTATGAGATGAGTTTCACTTTCTCTTTGGGAAATAAGTACACTGATTTTAACGATTTTTACGGCCGAAAGCAGAGTCACTATTTAAGATTTTAATTTTGGCATTTAATGGCAATTTTATGCAATTAAAATGATTACATGAGGATAAGATGTTTCCTGTAAAATCGGGCAAGTTCAACACCCAAGTTTTATACTCAATTTCAAGAAATGAACTTCCAGATTGAGGGAGTATAAATTATAAATTAAAAAAAGTATTAAAGCTTTAAATACAACACCTAAAACTAAGAAAAATGTGCATATACAGTCAGTTTTGTTAGGGTGAACTGGAACTCGAACGGAAACTGCGGGCAGGCGGGGAGAAAAATGATAAATCAAACGCTTCGGTTACAAAATAAGTGTGTAAAGCACGTTGACACATCTCAAGAAAGTCGTTTCTCACCGAATGTCAAATATTTATGTATTGCCCGTAAACATGTGAGTTGAGGAATTGCTTAAATCGGAGGTCGTTATGTTGTATGCTATTATGTCCTGTTATATTACATAAGCTATTATAAGTACAAGTATGACCCACCGCCCTCCAACATCTCTTTACCTGACTCTTTCTCTCTCCACAATTGATTCAGTATTCAGCACTCAAAACGGTCTCTAGATATTACACTTTAAGACCACGATACCAAAAAAGGAAATGCATGTATGGCAATTGACAAACATTTTCTCAACTCAACGTGAGTGAAGCATTAGATAAAGTTTTCTTTTATTGGATGAATGAGCAGGTTACATGAATCAAGAACTGCTGGCTACCAAATAGTACTGTTTACTTCTAAATAGCATGGCAAACTTTTTTATACGAATTATCGAAAGAACTTTCACTAGCCAACACAACCAAGGTATTAACACCGCTTCCAATGCACATTATACTTTTCAAAGTACACGTAGTAATAGTAATAGTGGCTACCCTAACTTTGCATTCATTTCAACGATATATTTAGATTTACAGTTACAGGAAAGCGATAACACTTTGGTGTGCTTTACTTTTTTTTACTTTCACAGACTACAACCTACAATCCTTTCCCTAGTAGTTACTCTAGTAGTACTATTACTACTAACTCCAGATGAATGGGCGAATAAATGACATTTTTTCTCCACTTTTGGCTGAAGGGAGAGATTACCGAGGTGGCTGACATTTTTATAAGGTAATAGGTATTAGAATTTTTGAATAAAGTAAGCGTTCAACCGTCATAGTTTTAGTATATGAGTAGTTTTTAGTAGAAAGTCTCGTATGTACATATATGCATACACAGGAATTGGGGTTCCTTCTACAAATGAGCAGTTAAAGGTAGGAAATTTTTGTGAGACAGGACAACCAGCCACCTATAATTAAAAGTCTCTCCACGCTTGATTTATGATTCTGAAGGCCAATTTACATTTGCCCCGCCAGTCCTTCTACTAAAACTCTGTCATGCTTGTTAAATTTTCTCATAACTGTAGAGACTTAGTTCCGTGTGTGTACTTATCTTTCGAATGAGATATGTATATTTTATATGGTAGGGAACTTAAGGTAGCATTCACATGCTACATGTTTTCACTGATTTTATTTCATTAAGTACTTATAAGTGTCATCATCGTGTAAATAAATAGAATAAACAGACTTCTTATGAAGTATTATCAGAGTGTCAGAATTTAGCTGCACAAGGAAAATCAATGTGGTAAATATTGACGTTCTGACCCTCTGTCTGTAACTCAAGATTTAGGTTTAATTTTATGATTGCATCGGGAAAAGTAAAGGTCAACAGAAGTTTTTCCTTTTAAATTTGTCAAAAGTTATGCAACCAACAAGTATATATTTAGCATTATTGCACTGCATTTTAATCTTTGGTTGAAATCCGTACCGAATCTGTCTTCTATATGAGCATCGAGATCTTTATCAGATCTTTTCCGATTAATAGCAACTCTGTATTTAAATTGAAGTTAGGTACTTGATATGGTCTCGTCACCTTTTATTTTAGGTTGAAGGATGTAGTGATCAAAAAAGTTTTTAGCACTTTGCATTCATTTCAACGATATGTGTGTGTACTTATGATAACCTTGTGAGCTGTATCGTTCAAACAGTTTTTATTAAATAAAATGCAACTTTATGCAATTTCACGGATTTATGAATTAATCCTTTATTTTTATGATTAAAAAATTTAAGTTTTTTTGCACGAAATTTTACGAAAACCTGCAATAATTTTGTGAATATCAAAATATTCCTCAGTTTAGTCAGCAATAAAAATTCGAAACACTCTTATTGTAAAGCTAATTCTGGGTATTATTTAATACCGTAATAGGGAAAAACGGAATAATGTAAGGGAGTGGCGCTTTTACTACATAACATACATACTATGTACGGATGAGATTTAAAACAAATTCTACAGTTATTTCTCTCGGATTTTCTTGGTAACTACACCTATATAGAATTTAGCTTAAAACATATTTTGAACTCGCTTTCTCAATTTGTTTTCTAATTTTTGTCTCATGCTGCAACCCCAAATAGACCTACGACTAAATATTTCGGCACACAAATTCTCCGAAAATGTTGCGTGTGATTACAATATGTGCAAGGTATTTCGGGTATTTACTTTGGAATTTAGACTCTTCTGGATGCATTGTATACCCGATACTGGTTGGTTGGATCCGCTTAATAATTAATCTTAATAATTAATCCTAGACCTCGATCCCACTCAACTATTGCAAGGCTTCTTTAAATTTTTGAACACATTATTTTATTACATTTATAAAGAAGTTCTTTACAGAAGGGGTCTACGACCAGCACAATTATAAAATACACCATTCTATCTAAGTCATTTGTATTTATTAGTTAGTTTACTTTGCATTTTGGGAGGGTTGCATTTCACCTTATTAGCTATGAATTGAAACTGTCATTTTAAGTGCACGTATACATTTATTACTTTAAAAACCTGCCAAATCGTAAATTGGATTTTTCTGTGTTACTGATGAACCCACGAGTCACCAAGGTACTGAAAGTAATTACCTTAAAAACCCTGCTACTACACGCCTGTGTGTATAACGCGCAAATGGCCTTTTTTAGAAGCCGTTTTTGAAAATTAGATACGACGCACGCATGTATGACGCCCAGTGGTTTTTACCATAAAACATGGTAAAATGAGGTAAAGTAAAGTATGCGGACAGTACATGCAATCAGATATATATAACTAACATTATATTTGCAAAGACAGTATACAAATAGAATTCAATATATTTATACAACACAAAAAAAGAACACGGATTTTTTCTGAAACTTTGAAAATACTTACGCAAAAATGCTAAAATTAGTAAATGTTTTTGTAACAGATAAAACAATTTAATTGAAACAATGAAAGAAGGTCATTTTTATAAGTAGATAGAGCTTTTATTTAGCGCTTTTATTTTTATCTATTATTTATAAAAAATCTTTAGCAATAGTTCAATAGTTGTATATTCTAAAATTCATTGAATCTTTAAAAGATCATGAGAGGAAAAAGTTGTTATGAGACTAATTATAAAAGTCTGGTATACGAAAAATGCACACAGTTAAAAATATGGAACTGAAAAATGTTAACACTTTAATCACAGACTTTGTTTCAGCCATAAGCTCAGTAAAGAAAAATAGCTGGATTACATGTTTTTAACTGTTTAAGTGATCGATTTCAAAGATAAATGACTTCTAAAAAAAGATCAACTTTTATAGAGAACTAATTCTTGTATAAATGTATTTTGCTTACTTCTTGATTAAGTTTGAGAGTAAAAAGCTGCATTTCAAAAGTTTTACTCAAATTATGCGCTATGCAACATGGTCCTTCAGCAAACGCTTTTTATAACTTCCAACGCACAATGTAATTATCAAACAAAAAACTAACAAAAAGTATGAAGGAATATGAATGCTTTTAGTTTGTCTGAAATCCTTATCTGTATTATTTCATCTGAAAACCTGTACATTAGTTTAAAGGAAAATTGCAAATATTATAGTTAAAACTCCATACGTAACTTCAAGGTCTGGATTTCATGACATAACTCTGTTAATTAGTTTGTCAAGTTTTCTCAAAAATTTATTCATATTTTGCTAACCTATGTAGTAATAATCATGCAGTTTCCAACAAGGAACTTAAGTAGGTTATTAAAGCTCTTCGCCCTATACGAATCTGTTATAGTTGGTTAAATAACAACACACGAGTTGCATTTCACGTCTAATTAAAATTAATTTCCTGGAACTTATTTCCCTTGGAGTGAAGTGAAAGTCATTATATTGTGACAGGAAACCGTCTAGTCTCAAACTAGGGCATCATGTGCACTTGTCCCACGAAAACAGGCCAGCAGTCGTGTCGTGGTATAGGGAAAATAGGGTATGGACCCCTTGGGGACATCTTTGAATGTCACCACACTAGGACTAGCATACAAATGTGTAGATTGTACATAGGTACAGCTTACCAGGAGGAGGTTTTTCACAGATGAATCGACCCGCATAGCACTTGCAGTTTCCCCGATGTGCAATATATGTTGGTTGTAAGTGAGTGTACTCATCTTCTGTTTTTACGTAGCAGTGCTTATTCTCCAGGCATTCTAGGACGGTACAAGTAGCCCACTCCAAACGCCCCAACTCGCAAACACACAGTTCGGAACAAGTTGGGATATCTTCACGGTACAACTGCAATGGAAATAATTAAATCGGATGAGTCAAATATTCATGAGTAAAACTGCAGCTATTCATACTACTTTTAATTATATTTTTGGAAAATGTATTCATTAGAAAACTGTTTTTTCTCCTAGTCGTAGTTTGAATATTGGCCATTTAGAAGTGCAAACGACTAGCACACTAGTAACTGATCTATGTTGAGCTTCTCCTGGATCAATAAATGCCTCATTTTAAAATGGCTTTTCTAGAATACTTTCCTGAAAATTTTTAACTGCTCATTTCAGAACTAATAAAACTTAATGTAATGAGGTTAAATAGTTCCTAATTTGCACTACAGTTAAATTTAAACCCTACATTGTTCATAATGCATACACATTATTATTACTTACAAAACTCTAACTGAAGATACTGAGCGGCCATTTGTATATTTATCAGAAGATCTAGAATACATGCAATTGTAATGAACTGCAAAAGTAAAACCACTACTGTATGAAGCATAATACTTTTATAAAAAAACAGATACAAACAGCATGGAGAAAGCAACATTTCCAATATCGATTTGGATTTCTGTACTCTACACATTTCTAAATAGATTTTTCTCCTTCATTTTTGTTTGTACTAAACATTTCTGATTGTCAAGATAAAAATAAACTTAGAAGAAATCTTAGAAAAAAAGTTCAGCTGATAATATTTCAATGACTGGATGCAGCTAGAGGAAAATGTACTTATGGCCTATACATTAAGCATATACTTAAAACAGCATATTCAGCCTCCAGCCTTGCTTATTGACTTTCTCTTTAACATCCTACCACTCTACTCATACAACTAACTACACTTTACTATCTTGTCATGTACTAATTGTAAGTATTTGCTACAAAAACTCTACTTGCAATGTGTATGCTTAAACTGCTTTCCCCAAAGCTAGTAATAGCACTTCCGAACTGTGTTCAATGCTCTCTCTACTCGCTCCAGGCTTGTTCTTCTGCTGTCTGACCAGAGCCAAAGAATTGGAGGAAGAGGACGGGGGTAAGAAGAACAAATTACCTTCTCCGTAGTCCACCATTGATAATTTATAACCAACGTCGTGGTACTACTCATGGAGCCAAAGGAAGCAAGCCAGCAAAGAACAAATATATTTCATCGAGCTCACACTTTCTAAGCATTTTGCTATGCATTGCACTTACATCTTTCTCCTCTATTTTAGCTCTTCTCACTGAAATAACCCTTTTACGATTGTAACCTTTATCATCTATATCTAATATATATAGCTATACTTGATCAAGACCTATAACAAGAGTGTATGTACAAAATACACCTTAGCTTTGAAATTTCCTATGCTTTAGAGAAAGTATGTATGTGTGTGTTACACGAATATATATTTAATCTGTCAGTTCTTATATATGGTTTGCAAATAGTATTATCTCTACCAGTGTGAAAACCTTAAAACGCCTACTTTTGGCACCCTCCTTGTGCTCTTCTGGCCTTATCATCATATCATCGTCATGATCATGAATGACCACCATCCCTTACTTTAGCACTTTGCCATTAGAAATTTTGTTTGTTTTCCTTTTTTAGTTTTGCTAACGAAAGAAAGTCAACTTTCTTGATCCGTTTCTAATTTGGTCTTAAATAGAATCACTGATTAATTCTCATTATTCATCATCAGTACGCCTAACGTTAATTACTTTCTTCTTGGTGTTAATTCCTCCTTTGTGTGAGTAAGTGATAGTAGGAAAAGAGATCAAATATTGAAGAACTGATTTTGGCTTTTGTCAAAATTTTCAATATCCTAAGATAAATAAACTTTCTCTTTCAGGTTTGCAAGATTACCCGGACAAATATACTTATGTCATGTTATCCAATTATATTTGAAAGCCCAGTATAATGACACATAGTTTGTGTTTTAGGTGCTTTGTACTTACATTATCATAAAGTTTTCTGATTTACTTAATGTTAAAACACATTTATAAATATACACTTGTCCAAGAAATAAATGTCACAGGCATAAATGTCGGAAGTCGGAAGGTATTAATATTTGTCGGAGGCATAAATGTCGCGACATATTCCAAAATAATCCTAAGTTAAGTCTAACATTGTATAATAATATGCATATGTCATAAGCATACGTGAGCTATAGTCTAGTAAGCTTCTTTTTTAACACTTCCTCCCTTGTAAAATTCGAAACGAGGATTATTCATACAATGCGTCCTGGAATGATGGGAAAACAAGACTTTTCAAACAAGGCCAATCCTACCTGACAAGAATCAGAAAAGAGTTAAACAAAGATACGTTTCTATTTCTGTCTGTGTCAGCTCAGTCCTACCTCTCTATCTCGTAGGTAGGAGAAGGTTTAGAATTGAATAAGAAAACAAAGCTTTTTAAGAAAAGGGAAAAAAACCATAGCACCTAGTGTTGTAGTTACATCCAGTGCTGGTATAACTCTTGTAACTAATTCATCTTTGCTTTCAGCAAAGAAGAGTCAAGTTTATTCAACAGAGTATTTCTAGGACTTTTCCCTTTCATTTTTTACTCGTATTGATACCTACACGCATGCAGTTTTTTATATGAAAGACTTGAAGTATAAAAGAAGAATAAATAATGACCAGATTTCTAAAGAAAGTCCCATTTTACTGTATGCACTACTTAAACACTTACTATACTAACAAAAAGTGTATCATCGACTTTGCTTTGTGGTTCTTCCTGGTGTGAGATGATCAATCAATTCTGTCCACCTATTATGCGTTGGTCTCGTAAACAAGACCCAAATAAGTATTTCATAACAGCTTTTACGCCTTTGCCTTTGTTATATTTATATAGTGTAAAATGACCAATAGAATATTTCTATTGAAGCTTTTATGAATTGTGTTTATAATTCTCTCCATCCGACTTTCGGACTTATTGAAGAAACGGTTTTAAACCCGTTATTAGAAAGTCTAAATCAGAATCCAAAGCTGCCTTTCAGCTAATTGGACTACTCACAATCTCACAATTAGTATTATTGGAGTGACTGCAGTAAAATACAAGAAAACTTACCCTTTTAGCCTGGCCTTCCCGAATCTTTTGGTCTGGGGGCTTGGGTTGCCTTAGTGGACAATACCCTGCAAAATCAAACAAGAGAAAAAACCATAAGTATTTGAGGCCAAGGGAAGGTAGGGAAACGAAGGAGCATATATCTTTAAAGAGAATTATCAGACGAGGTGCCTTACTTGGAGGTTGTGTCGTTGTGGTAGGTTCTGTTCTAGCTGTCGTAGTAGAAATCGTACTGGTACCAAGGTAGGGGTAAATGGAGGTGGTAATGGTCATACAAGGGATCCTCCATATGAACCAAGTCCATCACATGTGACCGGGGTTCTCATTGGAAACCATCATACTTACTTTCAACTTTCTTTAACTTTGATCATCCAACCCTTTTCATCTTTCTTATTTAGTCATAACCACTCACTCAATCAGACAGATGCCACGTGCGTGGATGATAGAAATGAAACGTACGTTACTAATACACTATTACTATTACATGTCTTCATTTCTATCAAAACTTATCCAATTATGAATCATCGCCAAAGAAATCACAACACTTCTGTCTTCAACTCTTAATCATAAATGAGAGACTGTATTTATTAAGGCAATGATTTGGATGCCCAAGAGAAAGCAGAGATACATACACAGTATGGTTGAGCGTTCATTTTGTTTGAGAAGCAAGAGATGAAGGAATTAGCAGAAAGGGAATGAGTGAAATAAAATACGATGAAGAGTTGAAGACAGAAGTGTTGTGATTTCTTTGGCGATGATTCATATTATGCATTGATGGAACTTATAGCTTTTATGTGAGCGTAACAACTTTATTGGGTAATTGAAACACCATAAAACCTTAAAAATTTTATAACATTTGTGGCCATGTTTCGCAAAAGAGCCTTTCGCAAATGCCTCTGTGTATATTGCCTTTTACTCTTACTCTAGACTATATTGTAGTTTAGCTCAAAAATTCTGAATTTTCCTATCTTGAGACAAGGAATCAGTTTCATGAAGTCCCTTAAATTTCCTTCGTGACTTATTAAGTGGTCTGATTGAAACTTTTGTAAAACTCCCCATTTGAAAAAATAAATTGCTAATTGTAAGTTTCAGGCATCCTAAAAGTGCTCTGAAAAGCGTTTTATAAAGAATAATCGACCAAATATTGCACCTCAAAATTAAAATATAGAATTACTAAAATTACTAAAAATACGGTAGAATTAGTTGCTCAATTAAAATCGATTACTCTAAAACCTCGCCCAAAAAGGTGACATAAATCACATGATCTATAGAGCGATTGTAAACAATCTTTTAAAGAAAGAGATAGAAATATTTCGTCCCAAAATCGAATACTTTTTGTCACAAAAAGATATTAAAATGTCAGATGCTTTGTATCAAAATTTAAAATAAAATTTATCCCAAATCCAATGTAAAAAAAGCGAAATTTTATTTTCACTTTAAATTGATTACGCTAAAACTCTAATTAGAAGCACCCCCGGTATAAACGCACCCCGTTAATTATTGCCCAGGGTATACAGGGTGTTTGAAATATTAAACGCACCCCCGGAATAAGTGCCCAGCCTAAATATTATGCATTATGTTTATGCTTTGTTTTCTTTGATAACATTAAGCTCCAATTTAAGCAAATTACTGATGATTCAAACCAGATGCATATTTTTAAAGTTCTGACGAGTGTAACGATGACTTTAAATCGGTAGACGGTTTGCATCATTTAAAATTTCAAAATTACTCATCCCATGTAAGGTTTTTTGATTGATTTTGTGAACAACAATGAAAGTTTTATATAACAATATGCTTTGAAATATTAAACGCGCCTTCCCGGAAGAACTGTCTCCCTTTTCAGGGTTTGAAACAATTTGAAACTTTGAAACAATTGAGGCATCTAATTCAATCCAAAATTGATTGATTTTGCTGATAAATTTAGCGGAAAGTTAGCTTTTTATCATTTTCTTGCACTTTGTGTTGCGTCGTTTTAGGGGCAAATTCTGACCGAAGACAGGGCTTTTACATTTTATTATTCATTTATGCACTAATGAAGTTTAAACAGTCTGATTTTTCCATTTTACTTCAGTTTTGACGCGCATTCGTTTCGTTGACCTTAATACTTTTAATTGTGACAAAGTTAATTCTTGATATTTTGATATCTCTTTTATACAAATTTGATCTAAAATTGTGACGCGTTAATTTCATGCCTAAAACAATATGTGGTGTTGATAAATAAATAAATCCGGCTTGTCAATAAGGTTTATATAAAAATAGTCTTATCATCCCAGTTTTAAGTATAATTTTGTGCTCTCTATTACTCTTAACTCAAGGCTTTTCAATTCTTAAACGCAATAATGCATATCTACATTTGATTGATGCAATCTGTCTTTACTTTATATGTAATCTGAAATCTGCATGCTCCATTATTATGATTATGATTATTACTATTATTATTATTATTATTACGTAGCTATCAAACAATCTAACTCCTTCACGATGGGCCAACCTGTAGAATATTGTATGATCACGAAATCTTTGAATATTATAAGGTCATTAATTTGTGCCATAAGCTTTGAATTTGAAACTACCCAATGTATGTATTCTTGTCATATTACGAGGGCGAACAGCTCCATAGTGTAACATGTGTAAAACAAAGTTCAGGAAAAGCCCTATCGTGTCATACTAGCTTGCATGATCAATTATGTATTGACTTTCTTTTCATCTCCATACTTCCTGCCACTGCAGTTCCTGCATTAACTTTGCGCTTAAAAGATTGCAGATTTTAAACCTTAGGTGGTGCACAGCCAATTTCTAAAGATTTTGTCATGAAAATAAACAATGCTATTCTCTTTAATGACTGTAAGTGACCATTGAACTAAAATACTATTTAAGTCGGAATGCTAAAATACTCACTGACTTAGTTCACCCAAGTTAATTTAGCATATGTAGGCTACTTCACAGAGCAATTCAGCTCAGCTAACAAATTTGAGTGCGTATTAATTGTAAAACGATTACTGGTTCTACATATTTAGAACCCCGTCCAGATTAGCGACCTAAATATTACACCTTGACACGACGGGTAAGTTTGAAAAATTAAATGCGGGTGGGGACCCGGATAAACTCCTAACAAACTATTTAAATGCTTATTCGTTGAATTTTATAGCTAATAATATTATGCTATAATATTTTAGTTTGTAAGCTGCATAGGTTACCGTATTTCACGTTTTAAAAGTCACCGGGAATAAATCCTCCCACTTATAAAAATTATAAAAATATATAGTTTAAGAAATAAATCCTCTTTTCTAACTCTCCATGTTTATATAAGTATATATGTGATTTTTTTAGGTGGGCATAAGCATTTAAAATAAGCCTTTTCTAAAGAAATTAACGTTTCATAACATATTTCTTGTAAATGCAATGTTATAAATGTTTTGGTAATTTTCATTTCAAGCCCCAAGTTCCATCCAAATATAAATGGAAAACACAAATATTTTAAAATATTTACATTTTTGTAATTGAATTAGTTTAACCAGAAAAAAAGGCATTGTTTAACTTTTATGTATTTAACTCACTCACATATGCTGAAGTGCAGCAAATGGATAAAATATTATCGCTGTGTAGTGTGTAAACACTATCTAGAAGCTTTTATCTTTAAAGTATTAGAAGAGTATCGAAAAGTGTTTATATTTATCATATTCATTGATGAGATGAACCTGAAACATAACAATGTTCAATTTTTTGTTGGACAAAATGTTGAAATTCGCAATGAAAGTAGAATCGCAGATTCCATTAAATAAACATGGCTTGCATATTTACAGCTCTAGCTATATTGAGTGCTAGAAGATAGCAACCGAATGACATTGTGTTTGATCATTCATACCACATCGTCAGTAATGCACAACAACAATATTTAATTTCGTTCCAACAGTTATTATTCGCAGCGTATTTATGACGATAATAAAAAAGTGCTTTAGCTAGCAGGCTATAATATAGATAATCAGACACATCAACAGCACAAGTGACAGGCAGACGAGACACAGGCACACAAGGTATTTTTGCATTAAAATTAACAGAGCATTTCATTTTGTTTGGAAACATTCATTAATTTAATATTTCCTAAAATTTAATGTCAATCCCTTTGTATTACGGAATTTTTTTACTCATAGGCTTTGTATAAGAAGTAAGTAAACATTTATAGCATAACGCATTTGGAAATCTAAATTCAGTTCGGACTGTACGGATTTGAATTTTAGTGACCTTTAAACATTAATTGATTTTGGAATTTGAAGTACACCAATGTCAAATTATTACCAAGCTTGTGATTCACCATTTGAACTCCTAAAGGTTTTGCTTTGCGACAAACTTTCATTGAATTGGAAAACAATATTAAAATTCAAGTCATCCTGGAGGGTGAAAGGGGTAAAAGCTACAGTGAAGACTAAAAAACATAATTTGGATCTAAAGAGAAACATTTGGCTAAATACTGAGGTTAGTCATTAACCTTCATCGGCTTAAAAATTATTGATTTTGGGTAACGAAACAGGGAGGTTTTGCATTAATGATCTTTGGATGGGTAGTTTCTTTTTCACTCCGGTTTTCGTGACTTACCGACACAAGGATTGACCCAAAGGATTCTCTGCCATCCAAGGCAGTCGTACAATTGAGTGAAATCAGTTCCGTTACAAGCGCATGAAGTTCTTAACTTGGTACCTAGTATCCTTATCATGGCATTACGACACTCTAAGGTTGTGCCAGCACATTTTCTCGTAACACTGTCCACAGCACACGCTTGCTCGTACTCTTCTAATCTACTCCTGAAAGATTAAATATTCACACATTAATATTATTTGTTTCTTTATTAAAATATTGCCTGAGCTAATATTCGATTTCATATAGATTGATGTTTCACACAGAAAGTTAATATTATTATTAAAACCACAATGATTAATAAATTTTGATATTAAGTTATTCAAAAAATTTATTAAATGTGTTTTACGAACTTGCAGTCAGCTTCAGCACGACAGCTTTCTGCCAAAGAATGGCATGAG
>JAQGAA010001746.1:0-14578 GCA_034696425.1 Isotoma viridis | reverse complement strand
CAAAAACTTTCAAAAATATTTAAAGATCAGCCGAATGATCCACTAGAAAGAGGAGCTTTTTGGGTGGAATATGTAATGCGACATAAAGGTAACAAAAATAAAATTACATTTAATATTTTTATTGTTCAACTCATAAATTCAACTATTTTATAAATTTTAGGGGCACCTCACTTACGTTCTGCTGCCAGGAAACTAAACTACTTCCAATACCACTCTTGGGATGTTATAGCTGCATACGCTTTAATTATATTTGTAATCTTTAAAATCATTTTTGTAATTTTAAAGCTCATTGTAAGAAAGCTTTGCGGTTTCTCACGAAACGATTCAAAAAATAGTATATCAAGGGGCAAAAAGAATAAATAAATTGTTCATCTCTTTTTAAAAAAAATGATAAAGCAAACTTAAAAAATTATTCTTAAAAAAATTGTCAATGGTATATCTTTAATTACATTTCAGTTGTTTCAAAATGCATCATACGATCTTTTACTAATGAAATAATGACTTTACATTGAAAAATCACGTGTTGTTACACAACAACTCAAGTATTTACCCATATTGAATAATAATAAATACTGGAGAATCATCTGTATGTTTGAATCTTTTATTATCTAATTGAACATACGAGATAAAATCCTCGTGCACAATCATATCCAAGCTCTCTAACAAACTTAAAAATACGAAACTTGAGATAATTAGTACAAAAAACTCATGGCCACTGGTTAACACTGTCATGAGTCTCACCAGTTAGTATTTTATTTGTATACTCTGCTGTTTAAGTCAATGGTACGAACTACTCATTGACCAAAGTGTATAAATATTAGATTTATAAATTACTAAAATTGACAAGGAATAAAGCTCAAAACAAATTACTTTGTAAATCTCAACAAAATGAAGAAATCTACAGCCTTTTTACTGTCAATTTTGACATTATCCCTGCTACTGAATGCAGCATACGCGGAAAAGATTCTCGTAATGGCATTCTTCTCAAGTAAAAGCCATAAATTGACTTACGAGCCTTTGTATCAAGAACTTGCAAAACGAGGTCACCAGGTCACGGTACTTTCACCGATTAAAGTAACTAAAGAGAAGCCAAACGTCAATGAAATATTTACCTTTGACATTGAATCAAGTTTCAAACATTTCAACGCTTTTGAAATGAAAGAAGAAGGCAAAGAAGCAGATCCTTTTAAGATGGCTGAAATAGTCAAAGAAGTTTGCTCAACTACTTATGACCTTCCTCATGTTAGGGCTTTATTAAACGAAACCTTTGACCTGATTTTTTTGCAACCGTTCTTCAATGACTGTGCTCTAGGTCTTGTTCACAGGCTGAAGGCACCGTTGGTTTTATTTTTCCCTACGAGTGTTCCAAGTTTTATGGCAGGGAAGACTGGAGGGCATTTTCCTCAATCGTTTACCCCAATGTTTATGACGGGTTATTCAGATGAGATGACTTTTTTTGAAAGATTCAAAAATTTTGGGGCAACTGCATTATTGGAAGCTTTGTTTAGTTTTTATTGGGAACCTATGATGGCTCAAATTTATCGAGACAAATTGGGTCAAGATTTACCATCTGTGAATGAGATTCTTGGTAATGCTTCACTTATCTTGAGTAATGGACATTTTAGCCTTGCTAAGCCAAAACCTTATCTACCGGATGTTATTGATGTTGGTGGGCTTCATTCAAGACCGGCTAAACCTATCCCTAAGGTACTATTATAAAATTAAACTTATTGTTGGGTCTTGTATTTAACTTTATGGAAACTTAAAATAACCAATTACGCTTTACATCTTAAATGATTATCATTAATAACTTGATAGGATTTGGAAGATTTTGTCTCAAAAAGTGGGAAAGATGGATTTATCTACTTTAGCATGGGATCTGCAATCAAAGGCGATCAGATGACTGAAGCCAAGCGAAAAATGTTTATCAAAGTGTTCTCAAAGTTGAAACAACAAGTATTATGGAAATGGGAATCTGAGACAATGCCTGATCTTCCTAAGAATGTTAAATTAAGTAAATGGCTTCCTCAACAAGATCTTCTGGGTCATCCAAATATCAAAATGTTTATTACTCATTGTGGGGGCGGAAGTACGGAAGAAGCGATTTATCATGGGGTTTATTACATAATAATTACTTAACTATAACCCTTAAGCCAAAAACAAAATAGTTTAAATTATATTCCAATTTGGTTAATCATATCATAACTATAACTAAATAGGTTCCCCTCGTTGGATTGCCTATGATGGGAGATCAGCCAATAAATGCTGCAAATGCCAAAAAGCATGGATTTATTGTAGATTTGCAATGGAATTCCTTGACAGAAGATCAACTTACTGATGCTATTAATGATGTTTTGTCAAATCCAAAGTATATATTATTACGAAAATAACTTCAATAATGAATATTCATTTTACGGAATTATTTGAATACTCTCTACAATTTTTTAATTTGCAATTAATTAAACGTTTGTTGTTTCAGATACAGAGATAATGTTCAAAAGTTGTCAAAAATTTTCAAAGATCAACCCACTCATCCACTTGATCGAGGTGTTTTTTGGGTTGAGTACATTATGAGACATAAAGGTAACAGTGAATTAATTGTCGAACAATAAACACTTTATAAGTATGAATTTGTGAAGCTCTGAGAAAGTTGTTACATCTTGACACTTAATTGATCTCACATAGGAGCTCTTCATTTACGATCCGCTGCAAGGAAGCTTAATTACTTTCAATACCACTCCTGGGACGTGATAGCTGCCTACTTGCTAATTATACTCATAATTCTTCGAATTATATTTGGAATTCTGAGATTCCTCGTAAGGAAAGTGTGCGGAGGTTCTAAAAAGAAAACTCCAGCAGTAAAGAAGAGAAATTAGTTTGAATTATAGGAAATTCACTGTACAAGTCCATTTGCTTGTAATCATTACAATCTAAAAATAATAAAAAAAAACACGTTAAACTTTAACTCGATGATGATGAATTAAATACAGTACAGTTTTTCTTTGTCAGAAAAGCTCGCTCACTTATCTGATTCCAAATAAGTTTACTCCCGTAACATCCATAAAATTTAGTAATTTTGTATAAACGACTAAAGTAGGTCTAGATTTTGCCATTTTTGCCAAAATACATTCATTTCGTATTCTATAATTCTTAAATGCATAATATATATCGTGTAGCAAGGTAAATTAGGCTGAGTAATAAAAGTTTTAGCTGGGAATCTACGCTTAATGCAAAATTAACTTGAGTCACACCTTTCATAACTTTGGGCCACGAATTTTCAAAGCTTTTAATTCAAAACGGATGTCTACTCAATACTACTGTCATATTATTAGATGAGTAGGAAATAATAAATCTTTTTATATCTTATCGTATTTCTTATTCATGTAACTCAGTTTGATATTTGCAAATGAAATAAAGCCCTAACCCCTAACATCCTCAATTAAATATTCAAATAGAATGAATCACTTTTGTTTTCAAATCATATAAATGTGAGAAGAGACAAGTTAAAATGTTATCGTAGGCAAAGTCAAGAAGCAAGTCTTAGTTTATTCCCAAAATAGCTAGAAAGAAAACTCTTGTGACAAAAGGTAGAACAATAAAGAACATCATAGAATATAATAATGCATGTAAGAGATAAGTAGTTAGAACTGATAACTAGGGTCACTTGAGTCCAGGTAAAAAGGTAAAGCAACTGGAATAAACTTTAAGTCATACATACAAAATAGCAGATAAAATAGTGAAAACACACAAATCACATGTAAAATGCTAAAGAGCAAGAGTCGGTTGCGTTCACCTTGATCACATCATTTACATTACATAAAAAGGCACTGATAATATTACTTTGTCATAACTTACGTTCAAACAGTTACTATACAACATGAAATCATATAAGCATTCTAGTATAACACTTTAACTATGCTCATGTTACATTACAACATATGTGATGATGATCCAAAGATAAATAAAAAAAATCAAGGCCGGTGTCAACTTGTTGAGTCACGAGTAATCATACACCAATTGTTTATTCCGAACTACCGAAGAGTGGTTGGTAAACACATAGCTTAACATACTCTTTAGATTTAGTTTAAGAAATTTTATGAAAAAACACATAAGCAAAAGAAATATTATAACATTTTGGCTGTCAAAAATCCTTCAAAAATGAAGAATAAGACGAGCATTACCACAATGCTTTTAATATACACAACATTCTTGTTACTGAATGTAGCATACTCAGAAAAGATTCTTGCTTTAGAATTCTTTGCAAGTAAAAGTCACAAATTGACTTATGAACCTTTGCTTAGAGAATTGGCTAAAAAAGGCCATCAGGTTACGATTCTTACTCCAATAGAAGCTACAAAGAAAGTGGAAAACGTTCGGGAAGTTTTCACATTCGATTTAAGTGACAGTGCTTTCGGTGCGATTAATATGTTTGAGCTGAAAGAGTCAAATCAAAAGAAGTCCAATCCATTTTTGATGGTTGATACGTTTGCTGAAATATGCAAAAAGACCTACGACCTTCCTGCTGTCAGAGCGTTGTTAAATGAAACTTTTGACCTAATCTTTTTTCAACCTTTGTTTAATGATTGTGCACTGGGACTTGTTCATCATTTCAATGCACCGATTGTCCTCTTTCATCTTATAAGTGTGCCAAGTTTCGTGGTATCGAAAATAGGTGGACATTTTCCACCCTCTTTTGTTCCAAGTTTATTTTTGGGTTACCCGGATGAGATGACATTTGCCCAGAGATTTGTTAATTATGGAGTAAGTGCATTTCTAGAAGCTACATTGAGGTTTTATTATGAGCCAGCAATGACTGCAATTTATCGAGAGGCATTGGGTCAGCATTTGCCTTATGGGAATGAGATTCTTGGTAATGCGTCCCTGATTTTAAGCAATGGCCATTTCAGTCTTGCTAGGCCAAAGCCTTATTTGCCCGATGTAATTGATGTTGGTGGAATTCATTCACATCCAGCTAAGCCTATTCCAAAGGTATAGAACAATCTAACAACTTAAACACAATTCAGTAAGTCAAGTTCAAGGTCGTTTCCAATAAGCGCATACTTATATCTCTTGACCTAATTATTACAGGATCTTGAAGATTTTGTTTCAAAAAGTGGCAAAGATGGTTTCATCTTCTTCAGTATGGGATCAGCAATTAAAGGGCAGATGTCGGAGGAAAAAAGAAAAATGTTTGTAAATGTATTCTCTAAACTAAAGCAACAAGTTTTATGGAAATGGGAATCCGAGACGATGCCTGATCTTCCTAAGAATGTCAAATTGAGTAAATGGCTTCCTCAACAAGATCTTCTGGGTCATCCGAATATCAAAATGTTTATTACTCATTGTGGGGGTGGAAGTACGGAAGAAGCGATTTATCATGGGGTTTGTTACGTTTAGATTTGTTGACCAACTTAATTATGGATTTTATTCAATATTCCTAATTAACAATCGCTTAATTATATTATAACCCTTAACCAACTAGTTTACCATAAATTACAATTGATATTATTATATCATAACCATACCGTAACAGGTGCCCCTTATCGGAATACCAATGTTTGGAGATCAACCACTAAATGCCAAGCTGGCTAAGAGTCATGGCTTTCTAATCGATTTAGAATGGAATGATTTGACAGAAGAAGTACTTACTAACGCTATAAATGAAATTTTGAATGATCCCAAGTATTAGAAAAAGTCATATTTAATTAACATTTAAGACACTGGGCATTGTTATTATTTTATTGCTAATTAACTGTAATTATTTTCCAAGGTACAAGGAAAATGTTAAACGATTATCAACGATTTCCAAAGATCAAATCGATGACCCATTACAACGTGGAGTTTACTGGATTGAGTATGTCTTGAGGCATAAAGGTGAGATTTAATGTTTAAATTTTAAAATAAATTCCAATTTAAACATTAAATTTAAATTTAAATTAACAATGTTTTTTAACATTTGGATTGTTATTTCATTGTTAAGGTGCTCCTCATTTAAGATCCGCTGCAAGGAAGCTTAATTACTTTCAATACCACTCTTGGGACGTGATTGCTGCCTATTTACTTATTATATTCATAATTCTTCGAATTATCTTTGGAATTCTAAGGTTCCTTGTAAGGAAGGTTTGTGGAGGTTCTAAAAAGAATACACCCGCGGAAAAGAAGAGAAATTGATTGGAATTATTTATTGGAATTGCCTATTTATTAATATTCTTGTGAATCCTTGGACGGTCTTATAAGGCGATTTTTAAATTATAAAAAATTACAAAAGATGAGCAATTTGATTGATTAATATTAACAGTTCTATACAGCTATTATTAAATCAGCGTGGAAATTATTTATCTATTCATCTCAACCAATCTGGTCTCTTAATAGTAATAATTTATATTTGCTTTAAAAATAAAGACAGTCCACGAATTTAAATTATTGTAACGATTTCGGAATTTTGGTACATTTGATTTTGTTTTTAAGACTTTTCTGGTAAAGTTTGTACTTCTTAAAAGACTAAAAAGCTTGTGGAAAATATCATTATGATTAAACAGGCAAGTAAGTGGTAATAATTTTTTTTGGAATTGAACTAAAATCCCACACCAACAGTATATGTATGCCGTTTTTATAATCAGTATCACTATTATTTACTGATTTAAACTTCTACAGATACATGCACATGGGATGTTGTGCTTGAACTTAAACGATAAAAAGTTAACTTAATCCCAGTAACAAAATTTGAAAATACACTAAGATATTTATCATACTAATTCTTAATTCTTAAATGATTATTTTTCAACAAAATAAAGTGGTCATAATCGCATACAAACAACAACATAGGGATTCAGTTCAACGAGTACAAAAAATTAATATAATTAGTACTGAATTTAGCAATTACAATTTACTTACATTCTTGCCGTAATAATTCATTTAATTCAGATTTCAACTTTCAATCACTTCATGCATGACTCTGTTTATAACCTTTCTCTATATTACCTATATAGCTTTTTAGCTTACTTTTTAACAAACTTAATGTTTCACAGATTATCCGGCCCCTGAGTTTAGTCCGGTTATATCCTAGATCGTTTTTTCCATAAATATTCACCAGTGTCTCATTATTCGTTTAATGATATGATAAGACACACAAAGTAAGCATATGGATGCTGAAGAATCAAATACATTTTTATTTCAGTATAGTCACTCCGATCCACTACTTACAATTCATAAAATCCCTTTATCATCATCATAAAAACCCAGCATTAGCTTGTAGCTTTAAGTCACACTATTCTAGAGTTCAAACTGTATAAATGTAAATAACTCGGCTAATATTTACATTTACATCTTTTTCATATCGTTCTATTATCTGGTAATGGTAATGCATTTGAAAAACTATTGACATTGTAATCTATATGAAAAGACACGAATAATACCACTTATTCAGCACATTAATGACAGTCTAAATTGAAATTATGCGTGTCCAGGTGGAACAAATTCAATTATCTAAATCTTCTCAGTGACCAGTGCAATTCTAGTTCAAGCTACTTTCCATCCTTGGTTTTAATTATTTTGTTATCTTTGATAGATTCACAATAATTTCTTAATGCTCACTGCTTTACAATACTTATAAATCTTCGTTTACCTTAGCATTATTCTGCTCAAATTTTTATAATACTTTAAACTAAACAGAATATAAAAATTTTAATTGAAGGCACTATGGGGTTTAGTGCACAATTTTTAAAAACTTTGCTCCTGTTTATAATCATATGTGGGAACCATGCACTTGACCTTAAAAGCGTTGAGGACCCAATAATTACAAAGTTCAGAGAATATTTAAGAATTAAATCAGCCCCTCCGAACCCAGATTACGGTTAGATTAATACAAAACTATTTATCCATCTCAAAATTGGTTTTAAACATTTTTGTTGAAATTTACTTAATACAGACGGTTGCATCTCCTGGCTAAGGAATCAAGCTGATCAGATTGGACTTGAATTCAACATTGTAAAATTTGAGCCCCCCAACCTATTTGCTACATGGATGACTTGGAAAGGATCGAATCCAGAGTTAAAGTCTATTATGATTAATTCTCACATGGATGTTGTTGCTGCAGATTCGGTAATTCCTTATAAGCTTATTCAAATTTTCAAAATCAAAAACTGATTTTAATTAGGAATTTACCAGTGCTATTTACTTCATTTTAAATAAATATAATTAAATTTTGTTAAAGTAGTTTTCAAGGGCAAAATAGATTTATATGTATTATGTTAAAATTGAGTTGAGAAAATTAAAACGCTTTAAAAGTTTATTCAATAGTTAATAATTGAAATAAACATTGATAGGTGACTAATGTCTATGCTCAGAATTTTTCTGATAAAGATTATTAGAATTTTATGAAAAGTATTACCTTTATACTACTTAAAATATAGAGTAAATGGAATCACGACCCGTTTGAAGCTTACAAGGACGAAAATGGTAATATTTATGGAAGAGGAGCATTAGACATGAAATCAAAAACTGTTGTGACTCTAGAGGCAATAAGACGTTTAAAAATCTCTGGATTTATACCTCTTAGGACGATTCATGTCACAGTTGTCCCAGGTTTAATTATTTGAATTGTATAAAACTTTACTTCAGATATTCAATTATTTTCTGGAATAGAAACATTAAATCATTAATGTATTTGTACAAATCATAGATGAAGAAATGGGTGGACTGCGTGGTATGAGAATGTTTGTACAATCCCCAGAATTTAATCGTCTTAACATTGGATTCGATTGGGATGAAGGTGGTGGAGGTAGTGATACTCAAATGAGTGTTGTCAATGCTGAAAAATCTACTTGGAGTATGGGCCAAATTAATTAAAAATAGTCTATCTAGTTATGAAGTATACATTTTTTTAAATTAGTTTAAAATTTTAGGGTTTAATTTTACTGCCCTTGGGAAATCAGCCCATGCCTCAGGAATGCCTAAAGAGACCGCGATAGGAAAACTGCAAATTGTAATCAACGAGCTTTTAAAATATCGAACATCTCAATTAAAACTTTTGGATAAACCCAACACTTCCTTTTCTGATATCACGTCTTTGAACTTGGTTCGATTAGGGGTTCGTTAAAAAATACTCATTTATTCAAAAAATGTAAAACCTTTATCCTCCCTTGGGTGTTTTAATACACGTTTTAAAGTCGTTACCGTAACTCATTTTAACTGACACACTTTAAGGGTGGAATCGGAGAGAATACAATTCCGGGTGAACTCTGGGCTTCTTTTGACATGCGAATTAGACTAAAACCCGCATGGACTTTTAAAGACGTTGAAAAAATGCTTAACGATACTGCAAAAAAAGCGGGTAGTGGGGTCTCTTACAAGTATATTTTGAAATCTGTTGAAACTGGAATAACCCCAGCTGACAACTCTAACATCTGGTGGACTTCTATTCAAAAGTCTTGCAAACAATTGTAATAAATTTTGATCCAAACCTAACAAAACTTTTTAAATTTTATAGCTTTACAAATTGAAGGTTATCTAATTTGTTGATTAATTAATTAACAGAAATATGACATGCGGGCCAATTATATTAAGTCCCCAGACAGATGGTCGATACGTGAGAAATAAAGGAATACCTACATTTGGACTGGACCCGATGCAGCTGAAATACACATCGGGTGGGGGCCCTCATCAAGACAATGAACAAATTAATGAAAAGGATTTACTCAATTCAATAGATCGTTATGTTGTTTTTATTAAAAACTTTGCTTTATTACCCTAACTATTGAAAGATGGGCGCATGAATAGATGCAAAAAAACTGTAATTGGATTGATGACTGTTTTTACCTTGCTTGAGTTGCTTAATTATATATAACTGTTCTTAACGATGCCTTAAATTTCTTTTCAATTTACACTTGAAATCTGTTATTACATTGGAAAATTCCTTTTCAAGATCATTAAAAGAGATGATTTATTTAAAAGAGGTAAAATGTTATAATAATCATATAAAAGCATTGCTTTGTCATACTTATGCAATATTAATGATACTCAACAATCATCCATAGATAAAAAATTAGCAAAAATCAAGGCCGATATTGACCATCAATTAAAGTCATGGTTCTATTTGGCCAATTCACAGTTGAAGGCAGATCGGATAACATACATACCTGTCCGTTCTACTAAAATATAATTTTACAAATATTTATAATTAGACACAATTTTTTAAAGTTTGATTTCAAAATACACGTACCATAAAAATGAAGACTATTAGTGTAACCGGATTACTTTTAATATACACAACATTCTTGTTACTGAATGTAGCATACACAGAAAAAATTCTTGCTTTAGAATTCTTTGCAAGTAAAAGTCACAAAATGACTTACGAACCTTTGCTTAGAGAATTGGCTAAGAAAGGCCATCAGGTTACGATTCTTACTCCAATAGAAGCTACGAAGAAAGTGGAAAATATTCGGGAAATTTTTACAGTTAATTTAGACAAGAGTGCAATTGGTTCAGTTAATATGTTTGAGATGAAAGAGTCAAATCATCATTTGAATCCGTTTTTAATGGTTGATATGTTTGCTGATTTGTGCAAAGCGACATATGAACTTCCTGTTGTTAAATCGTTGTTAAATGAAACATTTGACCTTGTCATTCTTCAACCTTTGTTTAATGATTGTGCATTGGGGCTTGTTCATCATTTCAATGCACCTTTAGTCCTTTTCTACCCTGCAGGTGTACCAAGTTTCGTGGTATCGAAAATAGGTGGACATTTTCCACCCTCTTTTGTCTCGAGTTTGTTTTTGAGTTACCCGGATGAGATGACATTCGTCCAGAGATTTGTTAATTATGGAGCAGGTGCATTTCTAGATGCTACTTTGAGGTTTTATTTTGAGCCTGCGATGACCGAAGTTTATCGAGAGGCATTGGGTCAACATTTGCCCGACGGGAATGAGATTATTGGCAATGCTTCAATGATTTTGAGCAATGGACATTTCAGTCTTGCTAGGCCAAAGCCTTATCTACCGGGTGTCATTGATGTTGGTGGAATTCATTCACACCCAGCTAAGCCCATTCCAAAGGTAATTAATTCCAAGTCAATCCGTACGTTACAACCTATGTCATGTATTTTTAAATTTGGAAATTAATTGGCTACAGGATCTTGAAGATTTTATATCAAAAAGTGGCAAAGATGGTTTCATCTTCTTCAGTATGGGAACAGCAATCAAAGGGCAGATGTCGGAGGAAAAAAGAAAAATGTTTGTCAATGTGTTTTCAAAATTGAAACAACAAGTTTTATGGAAATGGGAATCTGAGACAATGTCTGATCTTCCGAAGAATGTCAAATTAAGTAAATGGCTTCCTCAGCAAGATCTTCTGGGTCATCCGAATATCAAAATGTTTATTACTCATTGTGGGGGCGGAAGTACGGAAGAAGCGATTTATCATGGGGTTTGTTACGTATAGATTTGTTGACCAACTTAATTATGCATTTTATTCAATATTCCTAATTAACAATTGCTTAACTATAATCCTTAACCCAAATAGTTTACATTAAATTCCGATTGGGTTAATCCTACGATAACTATACCGTAATAGGTTCCACTCATAGGATTACCAATGTTTGGAGATCAACCCCTAAATGCCAAGCAAGCTGAGAATCATGGCTTTCTTATTGAACTAGAATGGAATGATTTGACAGAGGAAATTCTTGCCAATTCTATAAATGACATTTTGAATAATCCCAAGTATTATAAAAGATAATTTTAAGTGAACATTTTAAAGACACCAGACATGATATATTTTAATATTAATTGAACGTAATGGTTTTTCAAGGTACAAAGAAAACGTTAAAAGATTGTCAACAATTTTTAAAGATCAAATCGATGACCCATTACAACGTGGAGTTTACTGGATTGAGTATGTCTTGAGGCATAAAGGTGAGATCTTAATAAACTTTTGAAAATAAAAATGTTTTAATAACACACGTGTTGGTTTTTCTTTGTTAACTGAAGGTGCTCCTCATTTAAGATCTGCTGCAAGGAAGCTAAACTTCTTTCAATATCACTCTTGGGATGTGATGGCTACATATTTACTAATTGTATCTCTAATTCTGGGAATTCTTTACAAAATTTTAAAACTAATCGCTGTGAAAATATTTGCTATTTTTAATCAAAATGCAACCGCAACTAAGAAAACAAATTAAATAACTTGAATTTATGATTTTTAAATTCATTATTATTTTTTATTTAACAATCTTGAATAAGTTCCAGAGCATCAATTATAAGGTTTTAAAATAAAGTGTTTTCAACCATCCTTCTTTAATAGTAAAGCACCAATAAATTTATAAAATTAACTTTAAAATACTTATTTCAAGTAAATGTTTTCATTTTATTATCATTAGTTAAAATATGACCCAGCAATTGTTCACTTTAAAGTATCTTTCGTAGGCAAATAATAAAAAGATAATTGTATAATCCTTTGCTCACTTTTGCATACATTTAATATTAATTTATTTTTGTTGTACAAAGCTTACATTGATTTTGATAAGACACAAGATTACATTACGACTACTCACAATAACAAGCAAATAGATAGCTTATATTATGAGGGCTTTATTGATGGTGGTTCCATGCATAAACAGTCCATTCTGTCAGTATTTGGCTTTGGCCTTTGAAAGGAATTTTAGTTCGTTTGTTTTGTTAATGAACAATACAATTCGATTATAATTATGTCGAGATAGCGTTTCAAATTATGAAATGTATCACAAGTTCATACTTGACTCCAATCTCTAGTAGGATATTGATACAGTGTGTTATGTCATAAATGAATGAAAAACAGATAAAGAAAGCAAAACCCATGACTTTGTCCATTACTATTCCAGCACTCTTACCTGATTTATTGTTTTAGAGAGTCCACTCCAATCTGTGAATTCTTAAGTTCTGTTTTTCAAAAAAATTTAGAAAGAGTTACATAAAAATTAATTAAAAAATGAAGGCTTCTATAGCCTTGTTACTTTTAATATCTACAACATCCCTACTCTTGAGCAGAGTAAATGGAGACAAAATCCTTGTACTTGCATTCTTTTCAAGCAAAAGTCATAAACTGACTTATGAGCCTTTGGTACAGGAATTGGCTAAACGAGGTCACGAGGTCACAGTCCTTACTCCAGTAAAAGCTAATAAAGAAGTAAAAAATGTCCGAGAGATTTTTACCTTAGATCTAGACGCTAATGGATTTGGACAATGGAACGCTTTTGAAATGAAAGAAGAGGATAAGGACTCAAATCCATTTACAGCTATGACTGGAATGCTAGGAGAAATATGCAGCGCGACCTATGACCTTCCTCAAGTTAAGGAATTGTTAAAGGAAGATTTTGATCTTATTTTTCTCCAACCTTTGTTTAATGATTGTGCACTGGGACTTGTACATAAATTGAAAGCTCCACTGGTATTATTTTTCCCTACGAGTGTTCCTAGTTTTGTATTATCAAAAATCGGAGGTGATCTGCCTTCTTCTTTTGTACCTAGTATTTTCTTGGGTTATACTGATGAGATGAGTTTTTACCAAAGATTTGTTAATTTCGGAGTGAATACTTTTTTGGAAGGTGTGTTAAGGTTATATTATGAGCCTAAAATGGCTGCAATTTATCGTGAGAAGTTGGGTCAGGATTTACCTTCTGTTAGTGAGATTCTTGGTAATGCCTCTTTGGTTTTAAGTAATGGACATTTTAGTTTAAGTCAGCCAAAACCTTATTTACCGGATGTTGTTGATGTTGGAGGAATTCATTCTAGACCTGCTAATCCAATTCCTAAGGTAAGACTTCCTTTTATGTCAAGAAAAAAATACTAAATGGTAAAGTCCATTTGCACAATTAACGTTTTTTTGTCTTTGATTTTGTTCCAGGATTTGGAAGACTTTATTTCAAAAAGTGGCAAAGATGGATTTATCTATTTTAGCATGGGATCTGCAATCAAAGGAGATCAAATGCCTGACCGGAAACGCAAAATGTTCCTTAAAGCATTCTCAAAGTTGAAGCAACAAGTTTTATGGAAATGGGAATCCGAAACAATGCCCGATCTTCCTAAGAATGTCAAATTAAGTAAGTGGCTTCCTCAACAAGATCTTCTTGGTCATCCGAATATCAAAATGTTTATTACTCATTGTGGAGGGGGAGGAACAGAAGAATCGATTTATCATGGGGTTTGTTACTTGTGGATTTTTTGCTTTGTTAATTGACCAACTTAATGATGCATTTTATTTAATATTCTTTCTTTGCTTTAGGTGCCCCTTTTGGGATTGCCCATGTTTGGAGATCAAATATTGAATGCGAGAAATGGCAAGAATCATGGATTTTTAATAGATTTGGAATGGAATGATTTGACAGAAGAACAACTTACAGAGTCTATTAATGAAATTTTGAACAATCCAAAGTATAATAATTATTTGTTTTTTATTAATTTTGAAAGTTTTATTTTTTTGAAAACACTGCATGACCATAAATATTTGTTGCAGGTACAAAGACAACGTCAAAAAGCTTTCAAAAATTTTTAAAGATCAGCCGAATGATCCACTTCAACGTGGAGTATTCTGGGTAGAATACATTTTA
>JAQGAA010001745.1:0-14584 GCA_034696425.1 Isotoma viridis | reverse complement strand
TTTCAATTTTTTCATATTTTGACAGGTCATGAAGAGTTGGTCGAAATAAGATTTGACAGACATTCGAAATATCGTTTGAAAATGTTGTATTGTTTGAAACTATCAAATCAAATACAATTCAAACGTGCAGCTCACGCTACTTGGTTACACCCGTACTTGAATGGTTTATTATGTTATAAAATAAAAATGAAGTTGTTTAGATTGTTAAAAATTTATTGTTAGAGCTTCAAATGAAAAATGACGATAGCCCACATTGTTCATTAAAATAGTTTTTAATACTTCCTTTTTGAGCTCTTAAAAAGAAGACAATTTGCAAAGATTTTAGACTCCTTCTCGTTACCTTTCATTTTGAATCAAGGTTACATTACCTTTCACTAATAGCTATGAAGAAAAGGTTCGGAGAAATCCATTAAAATATTATGGCTTCCTTCCATTAGCAACTAATTATGGAAGAAAGTTGCTGCAAAACACATCTTTCTCTCTCTCTCTCAAACGATAAATTAAAATGAATATAAATTTTATTGACTTCAAACTTAATTATGTCAAAATATTAAAAAATGAGTAGGTATTTGTCTTGTCTCATTAAAAATGTGGAAATATTATTATTGTGATATTTGTGGAAAAAAACTGAAAAAGTGTGGATGTGATTTTGTATTTCATAATCATAAATTTTACAAAAAAAGCATTAAAGTGATTTATATCTAAGTTTTTTTACAACATGTGAACCATATTTTTTAATTTGAAATCATGTGTGCATTTTGATCTGCACTAAAAGTCATATTAAGGTAGCTGCATTATTGTCCGTATCCTATTAAGAAAAGCCAGATTTCCCGTTCCGTTGCAATTTTTCATTCTTATTTATTTGAAATCCTTGAAATATTGTTAAATATGAAGGTCAGTTCAATCTCAATCAGATTTCAAGCGTTAATAGTTAATACATTGTAAGTAGTAAATAGAAATTGTAACAAGTGTATTCGTCACTTTAAAAAGTTAAAATTAACATGAAAGGAAACTACGCAGCTGATGCTTTTGATGTGTTCACACCAATTTAAGTTAAATGTCTTGAAGAAACCATAATTGAGTTTACTTTAGAGAAGTAGCGTTCTCTTAATGATTGGTATGACATACCGTATTAATTTAAGTGCCAGATGCTACTCATTTATTCATTAATTTAATTTCTTTTTCACAGTCCGCAGCTCTTGAACATCAACATTAGTATTATCAGACTCTGTTGAGTTAATGGAAACTTTTGACTGATATGTGTACTGCATTAACTGCATAAAGGCTTCTTAAATATATTAAAATCTCTGACCACTTCAGAGGTTTCAATTTTGACTGTAAACTTTTCCAGTGCAGTGTCTCATTCCCATACGCATGAATGTCTGCATTGATTGGTTCCTTTAAATTTAGAACATTGATTTCATAAGAAGTGTTTTAGAAAATAAATTGTTAGTATGCAATGGCGCAGTATTGCTTTATAGACATCTCAAGGCTATGAACAATTAAAAAAACCTTGATGGTGAAAGACCGATAAAATGTACAAAAATCTGTTGAAGAGTTCAGAAACTTCAACAATATATAAGACTTCAGGAATTTAATTTGCACAACTATATCTGCATATTAAATCCATTCAATTTGTAATTAGAATGATTACGGACGATTCATTTGACCTAAGTCCTAGTTTTCACAATATTGAATGAGTTACCCCACTTCGAGGAGGGTGACACATTTCATGTTTGCAATTTTGTTTATTAATAAAATACAATATTTATTTAATAGACGAAGTAACACTATCTTTGCATCGTAAAGTATTAAAACAGCTAATGATTTACGATATGTATAATCATAGCTAGTTTACACAAGCATGAATGATAGACGTGAAAAATTATTGAACAAATTATATTATAAAAGAACATAGACTGAATAGAGAAGACGTTTAGTTAGTCTAGTTTAAATCCTTAGTCAATAACTCGATAACAGTAACACTAAAATTGAATTTTATGTATATTTTTAGATTTAAAACAAGTTTATTAATTAGTTATCAGATATCAGTACAGGGAAAAGTAAATCTGAAAGATTCCTTGTAAAATCAATTTACAGCATAAATTTAAAATTCAATCTAAATAATATGAAGGATGTTGTTATAAATTCAAATTTTTAAAGCAATTGTACAAACGTCAAATTGCTACAGTATTTCAAGAAGAAAGTTATTTTACTATCTTGTCCTTCAGTGTTCAGTAAACCATCTTTTGCCAGTTCAAGTACAAACATTGCAAAAGCAAGAAAGAAAAGTGTCGAGCATGTTATTATGACCGTGTAACACGAATTCAATTGCATCCCACGAGGTTGACTACCATTATCTAATTTCATAGTCATTTTCCCATTTTTATTTTGAAGTATTGTAAAATATGCTTGAAAATTAACATTCAACATTCCATCCCTAAGATTTCGAAAAACTAAGCTGTGCAGTGAGATTTCCATTTTCTTTGATTTCCAATCCAATATACCGGATTCGTAATAACCCTTTATGTAAATAATAATTATTGGTAAAAGGAAATTTCTATGTCCATGCCAAGGATGTCGTATAAATATATGTTTCATTGTAGCATCATCATTTTTAATCACGTAGTAATTTGAAAATAAACCCATCAATGCATCCCAACCTACTATATAAAAATCCCGATCCATCACTGCAAAAGGTTGAAAATCTTGGATTTCAAGTGTTTCCGAAAGCCTGTCCTGAGTATAAGTCTCAATCAAATTTGTTAATTTATCCCGACTGACCCAATGCAAATGCTTACTTAGTTTTTCAGCTTTTTCTCCTAAATATGGTTGATAATTAATTAAATCTCGAATTATATTATTTGGTAAGTCTTCTTGCAGAGTATAAGTCTCAATATGACTATTAGCTAATTCTTCCAAAGTCTTCGGTACTGAAGGGTAAACTGTTTTCGTAAGAAAAGAATAAATTGAACCCTTGTAGCTATTTGATATTACTATAGCCATGAAAATCCAAATTACTTCAGGAATTAATTTAGATTTGTGTTTAATATTATGGGACGGCAATTCTCCTGAATTTTCTAACAGAAGGCCAATTGCCCATTGGAATACCTTTACTAAACCTTCAAATTTGTCATTTTGTACTCGGTTGTGGTTCATGACAAGATGCAATATAACTGACGTACTGATTACTGAAATCATTAGGCCTGTCCAAATTAAATTATCAAAAGGTTTTACAAGCATGGCATAATCATGCTTCTTTTGTACATAAATCGAGAAGGAAAAATAAGAGTAAAAACATGCATGTGGACTCCACTCCCATATTTCGCTGTTACGATTAATAAATTGGGAATGGATTTTTTCACTGGGCATATGTGCTCTATAGATTCGAGCAATTGATAAATCACATTCATTGGCTCGGCTATAATTTAATCGCTCACTGAGTTCTTCAAGTACAAAATCTGCTTCGTGCCCTTCCCCACAGACTTCCACAGAGTCGTGTAAATTTTTATACAAATTAACCCACATTTTCTTTAGAGTTTCTAAAGACGGTAGATTGAAGGAATTTGAATTGTCAAAACAACTTTTAGATTCTTCTTCACTTGCAACTAAACTAATGAGGCATAAATTGAAATTGTCGGAGTCGGAGGACTCAACATTTAGAGAGAAATATTTTGACGTTAGCGTTATTTTTTGAAGTTCTTGGGATAATTCTTGCACTGCATCCCCGTCCTCAGTTATTAAGAACATAATGTAGTGAGGATTTCTTTTTGCAAGGACAGTTTGCTTTAGTAAAGATAAAATCTCGTTATTAACAAGTTCTAAAACGAGCACATTGCAACCCGATGTGAACTTGAAAGAAATCAATATTTCGCCAGTTGAAAGCATGGTATTAATGCTGTCTATTAAATGTTCGATAATTACAGGTTGAGTTTTTAAACGATGGATGAATATTTCCTTCATGAATTCAGACTTATCAGACTTGCCACCGATTACATGGAAGAAACAGTTTTTGAAAATGTTTGAAATCGACAAGGCCTTATGGTTTTCAAATGATGATTTAGAAGAGATAAAGTGGTTATTTAACGAATCGGGATTACATTTAAAACCTTTAGTATTGATTGTCAAACATATAAAAAATAAAACTAGTGTTTTATCCATAGTTAAATTTGAAGTTTAATATGAAATGCTCATTCGTTATGTGTGAATAAAATTAAAAGTATGAGCACATACTACATACAAGGAATATTTCAGGCAAGAAAACTGAGCTACAATTTATTGAAAGGGAACTCCTATTTTTTAAAATAGCACAGAGGGCAGAGGGTTACTAAATATATTTTCTTTCACACTGTTTGGTAATTTATTGAAAAGTTTTTTCCATTTGAAAAAAATATTGATTGAATAAAGCTATTTAAATCATTTTCAAAAGTCTTTTGAGAACAAATTGTAAACATGTTCATGAAGGATCTAATATCTTTTATTTGTTTTTTATTAAAGAAAATTATTGAAAAGAATAAGCGAAAAGTTTCTGTTTGAACCGAAAAATAAAATTAAATAACCTTTTGAAAGCTGAAATACAAAAATATCTTTGGCTTGTTTCTTGAAAAGCAAATACATAAACATTGTCCTTTGTGTTTCCTCTTATAACTCAAATTACTATTATTAGAACTGTGGATTGAAATTCAAAAATCTGTAATAATACACTATTTGTATTTAATTATTTCGTCACAAAGCTTATGAAATAAAATGATTGCACACCTAACTTACGGCTTATATAGTATCTCCCAATTGTATGGCTAATTTTTTGAATATCAATTTGAAAGGGCAATGACAATTGGAACTCCTAAATTATTTTTAACTTACGTACCAAAATGCTTTTTCCAACAATAATCACAATCAGCCTTGACGATGAACTTGATTAGTTGGTGAATTCGCCCGAATCTGCATATCATGTCATTTTATTTCAATAGGTCAATGGAATTATTGTAACTTCTTGTTGTTTAACGTGTCATGAATGACAGCCCTGATTGAGCACTAAAACTAATAAGCACGAACTATCACAAAATTCGACTTCCTTTACAAAACCCGATTAAACATTTCAATTAATCCCATCGTATTAATAATCCTGAACTTTTGAAATCATTATTCTTTCTGCAAGTCATATCCTTTATGAACACCTACAGTGACTACGCAAAATACCTTGCCAAGAATACTAGGGATTATGTTGAAGAGAAATGTGTTTCCGTTTCGTGTTAAACGGAAATTTATTTCTGTTATAGTATGAATTTCACTCGTTCAGCTTTTCATTAATTAATATAAACTGAACAAACCCATTGCACACAAGTGTCAGTGAGTCTTCCAAAGGTTCTCCTGAAAGCTAAATTTGCTTGAGAATTTAATTATTCTAACAAAGCATAGCATGTAGTATATATACCCTTTGTTAGAATAAGAACTGAGGACGTATGTCACTGTAATTCAAGGGCTATCATTATCAAAATTTTCGATAAGTTGTAATTGCTTGTTTTGGAAGTGGAAGAAAAGGAGAATGCCCCAATTGCAATTGTATAATTGTTCATGCTTGCCTCAAGTAGTCTCAAGAGTCTACCAACGAATCCATCACTAAAATCGTTTGATATGAGATGAGAATCAGAATTTTATTAATATTGGTGATAGTGTAACGAACTTATCTCTGCTAATCCTTCTATTGATAAAGCTGCATAATCTCCAAATTTGTCGTAAGGTCTTTTGGAGTGGATTTTGTGTGATTTAAGGTTTAAAAAATTATCTGGAGCAATTGTTGTATTTACTGAGAAAACATTGTGTCTGATATTGCAGCTGGTCCATGCGGTGCTCAAGTACTTAAATCCAAATATTCGATAAAATCATAATTATCTGGAAATATGTTTTTTATCAGACCTGCTGCAAAACTGAATATCTACACAGCATCCTACCTAATAAGGCATTTCAAAAATGTTTATAAAAGCATTATGGTTAATACACAAGTTATTCAATTATTTTCTGCCTTCTGAACAACTGTGACCATGAAAGTCGTTCTGCTACTTGGCGTGAGCCTGTCCTTGCTTGCAGCAGGTAATGGCATTGGTATTTTAAAACACACGATAAAAATTTTGAAACATTGCTATTTAAATTTCTTATTGTATTTTACTTAATTAGTGATTGCTCAGGATAACTGCGTTATCGAAGCTGAAAGGGTGGACTGTCACCCCGATCCCGATGCTAATGAAGAAAATTGCCATGCACGGGGATGCCTTTGGTGTGAAGCTCAAGTAGGAACACCCTGGTGCCATTTGCCCCTCGAATATGGGTATCGAATGGTTGGTGAACCTGTTGAACTTCCAAATGGTTACAATGTCGAGTTAACAAGGTCCACTAACATTTCATACGTCGGTGGTGATGCTGAAAGCATTACTGCTAACTTTGAGTTCCAGTCTGATCAAAGGCTTCGAATCAAGGTAAACTAAAGATACATCTTACTAAGAAAAGCAAAGATGTAGCCGTTAACAAAAGAAAGACTCCTAATTGCAATATGATATACTACAGATTACAGATGGATCTGATCGTTACGAAGTTCCAATTGCAATCAACCCACCAGCACAAGGACCTGTTGTCCCCTTGTACAGAATTGAGTTTCAAAATGAGCCATCTTTCTCATTCCAAGTTATTCGAAGAGCGACAGGAACAGTAATTTTTGACACGTCTCTCGGGGGTCTAACATTTGCAGATCAATTTATTCAATTAGGAATTAAAATCCCTTCCACAAATGCTTATGGAATTGGTGAGAATGAACAACACAGCTACCGACATGACTTCACAAAATTCCAAACTTTGGCTTTATGGGCAAGAGATCAGTCTCCTGATGTAAGCATCATTTTATTATACTTAAAAATGTTAAACCAATTTAACAGAGCTTTGAAAGACTCTATTCCAATTGCAATTACACTTATGCACGAATACTGCTTCCCATTATCCCAATTGTGTTTTGGCTTAAAGTTGTTCAATTAAAATGTGATAAGTAGAGCAACCCAAGGCTCGGATACAAATCCCGTGTTTCAGTGTCAATCAATATCTTGGTAATCTGTTTTTGAGTTACAAATTGTCAAAATATGATTGATTAATGGGTTTATTATTTTGCTTTCATTATAATTGTTTAGATAAAAGTTAAGGAGTTAAGCCAATAGAGATTACCTACTCAGTTTTGACACACCTTTAAAACCTTAAAATATTTATTTTATAGGGTAACACTAACTCCTATGGTGTTCATCCATACTATACCGTTGTTGAGAATGATGGGAATGCCCACTCCGTTGTTATAGTTAACAGCAATGCTCAAGGTAAGGAGACTAATGACTAGGATATCATTTCATATAATAAAACTTGAAGAAGTATGAAATTCAATATTGATGCATCATAATGTAAATTTACTCCCACGTAAAATTTCAGAATTCATCTTAACACCAGCACCAGGGTACACTTACCGTACAATCGGAGGTCTTTTGGATATTTACATTTTCATGGGCCCCACCCCTGAAGATACTGTTCGACAATATACCGAGGTTGCTAGAAAATTCTTCCAAAGAAATTAGAAGCGTGCAGATAAAAAAAAATACATAGAATAACAAATATTGAATCTACTTCGTAGGCTATAGGCAGACATCAAATTCCACCCTATTGGGGATTAGGTTTCCAATTATGTCGATGGGGTTATGACACCATCGAGGAGATGCAGGCAACTGTTCAAAGGACACGAGATGCAAATATTCCACAGGTTTGTCCAGACCTTTTCTGTGAAAGTAAACCAAAGCTATTTTATTATTCTATGAAAATAAATTTTAACAGTTTTGTGGTTTTTAATGCATCCCGTATAGGACATTCAATATGGAGATATTGGTTGGTAGTTCATTTATTTCATCATTTTAAATATTATTATAATTATTATTGAATTTACAATGAATAGAGTTTGATTTATTGTATAGACATTATGGAAAGAGAACTTGACTTCACTTATGATCCAGTAAATTTTGCTGGTCTTCCTGATTATATTAAGGAATTGAAGCAAGATGGGATCAAATTCATTCCAATCATTGTACGTCTTTTCACATTTTTATAAACAATTGCACTCATCAGTAATAAAAGGTACTTACTTTTATTGTATTTTTTTTTATTTTTTAGGATCCTGGAATTAAATTCAATGAAACTTCTGAATACCCCGCATTAGCTTTAGGCAATGAAATGGATGTTTGGATAAAAAGGCCTGATGGTAACTACCAACCATTCATTAAAATATATAGCGTTCTTTGCAATGTGAAAACTGATTAGTTTTCACAAATTTTGCACATTGCAAATTATTTATTTAATCAAAATTCGTATTTAAGGTGCACCGATGATTGGATCTGTTTGGCCAGGGCGTGTGTATTTCCCAGATTTTTCTAGAAATAGCACTCAAGAATGGTGGACGATTCTTGTGAAGGAATACAAAAATTTGTTGGATTGGGATGGCCTTTGGATTGTAAGTTATAATTTGCTTACTGGTTGATGATTCTGGTTTAGCCATTAAAAATAGTTAGATTAATCGGCATAATATTTTGTAGCTTATCTACAGTCTTCCAGAACCATTTAAGAAAATGCTATTCCAGGAACACGTTAAATTGATTAATGCATTAATTGACTTAGAACATAATTTAAATTAATTCAATAATGTCAAGATTCTAGATTTAATTATAATCAAAATGAGTTTAACCTTGAAATGCAGCAAAGCAGGGTTGAGGAAAATCTAGTAATATTTTGTCTTTATTAATTGATCGTCAACGAGAAGTAAACATTCAAGATAATTTTTCCTTTATACTCCTTTATAAACAATGAAACATCTTTCGTTGAACAGGAAATGCATATTGTGAGATATTGTTTGTTTTACTAACATTAGTAATGACATTTTAATTAGGACATGAATGAACCTGCCAACTGGGGACATGGAGATTTAGAAGTAGGCTGTGAGTCAAATACATTGAACAGTCCTCCATACGTACCAGGTAAGGAAAATATAAAAAATATGTATTATTATTATGATACAATTTTTAGAACCACTAAAACAGAAAAATGTGAAGTATTAATATTTTTCATCTGAAATAAAGGAATCAGGAACCGAGACCTTGCTGATCAGACAATTTGCCCCAACTTTCCCCAAGATTATGGTAATAATAATAATATCTTTACTACATATGCAACAATATAATTTGCGTTTTTTGTCAATTGAAGACTTGATCATTTTGTAGGTCTCCATTATGACACCCACAATCTTTACGGCTGGAAGGAGTCTGAAGTAACATTTAAGTAGGCCATTAAATTAAAACCATTTGTTATTTAATAAATAATGCATAATCGTCTTTTACAATAATTTCTAAATTACTAAAACATCTTTCCAAAAACCAGTGCGATGAGAGAAACTCTCGGAAATAAACGTGGAGTTATTGTAACAAGATCGCAATTCATAGGAGTAGGAAAATGGGCTAGTCATTGGCTCGGAGATAATAATTCACTTTGGTCAAATCTGTATTACTCTATCATTGGACTTCTTCAATATAATACTTTCGGAGTTCCATATGCTGGATCAGATATCTGTGGTTTCGGTGGTACAACTGATGAAGAGATGTGCACTCGATGGCAACAACTTGGAGCTTTCTATCCCTTTTCTAGAAATCACAATGCACTAGGAAATCCTGTAATTTTGATTTTAAATTCAGTTTTATATTACCTAAGATTATTTTATATTTTAAATTTATAAAAATCTAATGATTTTTTTAAATTTAATTTTGATTCAGGTTCAAGATCCTGCTGTATGGGGTGAAGAATCAATTGCTTCCACCAGAGCAGCTTTGGAAGTTCGGTATACCTTACTGCCTTATCTGTACTACCTTTTCTATGTTCATAGAACTAAGGGAGACACTGTCGTCCGAGCCCTTTGGCATGAATTTCCAACAGATTCCATTGCCCTTGGAATTGATAGACAGTTTTTATGGGGATCTGCTTTCTTAGTTACTCCTGTCTTAGATCAAGGAGAAACGTCCGTGAAGGGTTATTTCCCACAGGCAAGATGGTTCAGTTATTACGATGGTAGTGAGGTAAGACTTTTTAATTAAACTCCAACATGTGAAGGACAAGGAATGAATACAAACAACTTTTAAGACATGAGAATTCTTTTAATCAAATAGTTAGAAACTCGGGGCGAATTGACGCTTGATGCTCCCTTCGGATTTATTAATTTGCACATTCGAGGTGGATACATATTGCCAACTCAAGAGCCTGCCTTGAATACCGATCTTTCTCGACAAAATCCATTCGGTTTGATTGTTGCATTGGATCATACTTTCTCTGCTCACGGAGGAATGTACTACGATGATGGAGACTCAGTCGGTAAGTATAGAAATAAAGGTTCTTCGAATATATAAACGTTATATGGAATTAGAAATTATTGATGTCTAACATTTTTTTAATTTTTAAACCCTCAGAGCCTCAGGATAGCGGCTTATACTTTGAATCAACCTTAGAATATTCGAACGGATATTTGAGACAGTTTGTGAGAAATAATGGATACGAAGGGATGGAAGGGAAAGTTTTAGGTTCTATCAGAGTTTTGGGTACTGAGGGTAGTATCACTAGCGTTCTTGTTAACGGAGATGCTTACGATGATTTCTCCACTCTTCCATCTGGTGAAGTGAAAGTTAACAATTTGCAAGTTCCAATCAACTCAAATTTCACCATCGTGTTTGCTTAAACAAAGGAAAAGAAGAGAGTGAATTGTTATTCATAAATTAAATTTAAATTTCTCGTAGAGAAAGTAAATATTTTGTTCAATAGAAAATGATGGATTTATTTCTAATAAATAAAAAATTTAATTCACTGTAAAGTTCATCTTAAAACTTGATTCATATGATAAACCTTTAAAAAACACTTTGCCTTCATTTATTTTATTTGGAATACAAGTTTTTTGCTTTATTTATCTTTTCCTATTTAAATTAGGAACTGAAACTGTAAATAAGTTAAGTGAACTCCATGACGCTATTGATAATTGCCAATTAATATAGAATTTGTTGAATTCATCTATAAGTACATCATTGGTTTCAGTGTCATGCTACAGTCAATATAAACTAAAAGTTATTTCTTATTAAAGGAAAGTGAATCACTAAGGATTCTACCAAAATTTTTAGCACGTCGTAATCTCGTTCTCGTTAAACTTTATTTTATTTTGCTTTAGTATTTAATATTGCACGCTTTATATCAAGACTCAAGAGTTGTCAGTAGTCAGTTGTTTGACATTTTTAAATATTAGAATTTGTTGCAGGGATATTTTTGGACTTTCGAAAAGCTAAATTGCTCATTGCCATATTTAATCATTTTACTAAACCAAGAACATTGTGAATCAATTAAAGGTTTACTTTCTCCAGAGGCGATGAAAAAGTAATCAAAATATAGTTTTTTTTAAATTTTTTATTCAACTCTCTAAAATTTTATGAATACATCAGAATTTAAAAAATTCAATAATAATTATGTAGAAAAATACAACTTTTGAATTTCATCCAAACTCTTCCCTTTAGTTTCTGGTACACAGAATATGCAAAATACAACCCCTACTAGACATATTCCTCCAAACATGAAATAACACCCATGAATTTCTAATACATGAGTAAGACTTTCAAAAGCAAATGTTACGAGAAATGCAAGCATCCAGTTAAACGAAGTGGCTAAGGCACATCCAAATCCTAAAATAAGTTTAATTGTTTTTTCTTGAAATTCCATTAAATTTTTTATGTCTATAGTAGGTTATTCAAAATTACCTTTGATTCTAGGTGGAAGTAATTCACCCATCATAATGAAAGGTACAGGTCCAGCACCAAGATTATAGAAGACGATGAATGACAATAGAGAGACTAAGGGTAAAAAAGAAAGTAACCCTTGGGGAGTTTCACCTCCATTCTGCTGCTTCAAGTAGAAAAATGAACCCAGACTACATAGCGACAATGCCATGCCTGCTTGACTAACTATCATCAAAATTCTTCTGCCGGCTCTGTCAATTAAAGTAGAATTAATGAATACTGCAAACAGTAGCACAACTCCTATTGTAATAGAGGACAGATTTGAATCAATGTTAGTTCCTGCTGCTTCAAATATTGTCAGTGCAAAGAACAGAACTGCATTTATCTGAAATATAAGTTTGAATTAAAATTTAATAAGACATGTTTGTGATACAACCGATGGACTGTAATCTTCTACACAACGCATTAATTTTCCATAAAATTAACAGAGCAAAGAAAGATTTAGCGCACATAAAAATAATAAGAAATCAAGGTCCTATTGTAGAAAGCCTTATTATTAACCACGATATGAGAAATTATTTTTTTAAATTCCTTACTCCAGACAATTGTTGGCACATCATTAGGGTTAGTACAATGAACAAAGCTTTCAATGAGTTTCTTTTGAATAAAGCTGTAATTAGACTTTCACTCGTCCCGTTAGATCCATCATTATGTTCATTTGGCCCTGATTGTTGCTGAATAATTAGATAAGGTATCATGTTTATAGTTGAAATTACGTTTCCCTTTCTTAAAATCTACAAATAGTTTACTAAATCCAGACCTTAATAAGTGCATTTAGTTCGGCTTGAATTTGCTCAATATTTTCAGCCCCTCTGAGCCACATTAAAGCATTAGCAGCCTCTTTCTTTTTACTGATGTTGACTAAATGCGTAGGAGACTCTGGAGAAAAGTAAATCCCGATAAAAAGCAAAACTGGAAATATTATGTTGGTCACAGAGAGTATAAACCATGAGTAAAAAGTTCCCATTACATATCTGTGAATCATTAAAAATAACCAGAAGTAAAATGTGTTGCAGTCTTTTTAATGCTATTTTTATGAAGTTTTCAATGCTCTACATTTTGTTGACGTCAATGATTAATAAATATTGACATTTCTCACATATAAAGTATTCCAAAGCCACAAAAACAGTAAGTGACAGACAGAAGAACACCTCGAATCTTCTCCTCGGCAATTTCTCCAACATATACCGTACAAATGTGAATATTGCCTCCCATAGCAAATCCTAATTAGCGTCCATGTAAAAACAATCATTAGAAACTAGTAGGCAAACATTATAATGACACCATTAAAAACTTGCCTGTCATAAACCTCCCGATGCATACGGCAGTTACGCTTAAGCCCGTGGAAATTAATCCCCATCCAATGATATTTGGAATGGCGAGGATCATTATACTTTGTCGCCTTCCCAACTTGTCTACCATGTATCCCGAGAAAGGACCACAGATTAGGGCACCAAGCTTTATTTTACAATAAAGTGGGTACAATAATAATGTTTTCATAAACTCATTCAGCTAACTCTACAGAATTTGTAAATAGACGAACCGTAACCAACGATGCAATCCATGACTTTTCCTCAGCGGTCAATTTACCGAGTGTCCCTTGTCTCTCAAGATCTGGAATACTTGGAGATGTCCATGCTATTGTAGCACCCAAGGAAAAGAATCCCAAAGACGCTAGTAATAGAAGACGAGACAACGTGCATTATTAGGTTGAAAGTGTTGTCTCGCAAATAAAACAAAATATTTGGAAAGTAAGGATGCTAATAGAAGCTTAATAATACTTTAAGTTTAATGATGTTAGAAAACCTACCCGTTAAAGTAGTTATAATTTGATTAAATTTCTTAGGGATGAAAGCATCCACGTCAGACACTTTTATGGATGTCATCGTCAAGCTTTCTGAAGACATGGCGAGATTGTTTAGCTTATATATATCTTAGAAAATGGGATTGAATCACGTTTTTCCTTCAATTTAAATAATTGTTATTGTTTCTTTTGTAACTTAATCAAGCAATTTATTCCAATACACATTCTATTTTTAACACTGATGGACAACTCTTCAAAAATTCTAGTGTAATAAAGCGCAGTGCCAAGAAAATGCATGGAATGAATCTTAAGACGGTGTTTGTAAGATCAATGGCATTTTATAGATTAATTCTATAGTTTTTGACATTAAAATAATTTTTTTTAAATTGTCCAGATAAATTTACGAATTTGTTTATTGTATAAATATTGTTTGTTTCAAATGATGGATTATTGCTTTTATAATTGGCACAAATGTATTGATTCGAGGTAAAGAATTCCACAATAATATTATGTACAGAGATGATGCATCAATCCAAAAAATAAATCTAATACAAGATACAACTTTTTAAGTTGTAATTATTGTGCCGATGCTTGGGCCATTTTTATCTATTTTATTAATATTGTTATTTCATCGATGTTACACATTTTCCCACAAGGGTTTTGATAAAATATACTAAACTAAATGTATGCAATTTCTTACAAAAAAACGAATCAGTTTTCATATCTGTACCTGACCAGTCTTATCATTTTACACGTGTATGGCATAATTATTATTAATTAGTTGTGTAAATTGTGTTGAGTTGTTATCATTCAGTAAACGTGTCTTCAAAGCATTTTATATTAACTAATATGTAAGCGTAATTAAGTTGTTAGAATGTTCATGTATGCTTCA
>JAQGAA010001744.1:0-14585 GCA_034696425.1 Isotoma viridis | reverse complement strand
AGCATGAGCTCTTTCACCTCGCTCGTTTTACTTTTTATGTGTATCGTTTTGCTTACAAATATATTATTATAATTATGAGTATGGGATCTCTAGCAAGGTTAGTTAAAGCCAAAGCACAGCGATGTTTTTAGTTTTAAACGGTACGTGTTTGAAGATCGTTGTACCTTCCTAGTTGTTGGTATATTTATTTGTCTTAAATTCGAAGTAGACATTTCCTCACACTACTGATACTGATAATAATAATAGTAGTCGAGGATAAACTGTGGTGACAGACATTACACCAAGAAAAGTAGGAGATCTTTTGATGTGATGTAGTTTCTTCCTTGCAAACTTGCTGTAAAAAACACCTAAAGTCGGCTTCGTTACCCCAGTCACATAGCATTACTATTAGTAGGGAATTTTTTTTTTCAGGATGAACATTCTTGTCTTACCTTTCGGTGAAATTCTTTCCCATGGAGAGAATGGCTTGCATGGATTTTGGATTTTCATTTGATCATAGGTGATTTAGTGAACATCACTGGGTGTAATCTGTAATGTAGATAAAAGAACTTTGCATAATTTCATATTAGCTTCTTATTGTATAAAGAGTTATTTGAAGTTTCATTCCACAACGTGCTGTAAGTTACTTGATCCTACGAGCAAGAACATGGTTATTTCCCCCAAGGTATCAAAGCCTATATATTATGCCCTTTTAGAGAAAGGATAAACCCAAGAGGAAAAGCCAGATATAGAAAGTTTGATTTTTCTTGTGTGCACTTCGTATTTAATGTGTGAAATACTATTTTCATTTATAGGAAAGAACATAATAAAGTAGGTGCTACATGTTACGGGAAAGTAAAAAGTAATATGGTAATACTATTAATATTAATACAAAACGGTGGAGGGCGAATAGGTGTAGTCTTAGCGTAATAAATGATGGTTTGAGTATCATTATTTAAGATGAGACGATGAGACTGAATAGTTCAACAAGAAGGTAGGAAACCAGAGAACATGAATTTTTAGCCATTTACCTAAATCAGAGGTATGATGATAGCCTGTTAAAAGCATTATACATGTAATATGTAAACTTGTAAGTAGTTTACATTTGTGCTTTATATGTTCTAAAATAGGTGTTTTATACTTTTTGTGTATGTAATGTTATTTGTTTTAAGTTTTAAGAAGATACTTTACTGTGTCGTGCAGTGAACCATTTATGTTTTCTGTGACGGTTAAAATGGGTGTTGAAACTGGTTGCAGGAATTTAGTAATGTCCTCTCATGTTTGCTTTTTTAGTGGAATAATTCATATAATATATGTTGAAACATAGGAATAAATGTTTGCCTTTGTAAAGTGTGCTCCTCATGGTTATATCGTTGTATATAATGTGTATAGTTGGTAAAATACCAGCAAACATTCATCCTCCAGAGCCAGACTCTTGTTTTGTAGGCTCCTTCTTTCCCTTTTTATAGCCTTAATAATTTATTAGTCCTTGAATGATGAGTCATAAATATTCCGCGGAAGTTTATCGTTGAAACGTCTCTCCTCTTTTCTTTCGTTTTTCTTCTCTTGATGCCTTAAAACTAACACGAATTTATTCTATGAACGAGTCAAGATAGTAATATGTATCTCCTTCTTCTCAAACAACCGAGTTAAGCAAGTCCATATTCATAACTAATAACACTGTTTCTTAAGTTTGGACAAATCTTTTGAAGATCTACTCATTTATTGATTCAAACTTGGTTTACCTAAGAGCTGCTCCTGATAAGTACGGATGAAAGGCAATGTCTGCACTTGAAGGGAAATTCATTTTTGTAGAGTAAAAAAGGTGTCTGTAGTTCTAGCTGTGCCGTGATATTCATCGCCTGGTTATTTACATAGACACCTTTTTTCAACACTGGAGTATGATTGTATTATGATTTCATCTAATTGCTACCCTCAAACCATAATAGGCTGTTGCATTGGTTGTATTTTCTAAGCTCATTATTTTGTGACTATCAATAAACTGGAAACCATAAAAAGCAAAGAAGGATTTGATAATACAGCTTGTTTTTGTGTGGTCATTAAATTACAAGAGATGTTAAAGTTGAGGAAATCATGTAAACTAAAAATTAGCCAAAATTTACCCATACACTTTTATAATTCGGTACTATATGGTCTGTCTTACGTAATGATATGAACAATATTTTTTCATTGCTGAAGTATCAGTATAGGAACCATTAGCTGAAAAAAACTGAGAATTAATCAATTCCTTAGAGACAAAAGTAGGGCGAAAGGCAGATTATTAAAACGACAATTAATAAATATTATTAGTTGTGTACGTAATACACAAGATGTTTCATATTGCTGAGAGTTTGATAATAATATTACCTAATTCCAATCTTTTTAATAGCTCATTAATACTTACACTTCGTAGTTTCGTACGTTTTGCAAATAGCTTGACATCTTTGTTATTTTTGATGAAAGTCGAATATGAAGGTAAAAAATTTTCCTTTAAAGACAATGTATGACATGACAATTGCTTAAGATCAGAAAAATCTATGATTGAAATATGGCCAGAGTATTAGAGTGTATAGTCTAAATCTAATGTCAGATGATATGGAAGAGTTTCAGTAGCTGATTATGATATCATTTAATGTAAACCAGACATATTCTTTTTTATGCAATTATGAGAGTTTTAGCAGTAGTTAATGTAATGGCCCTGGTTTACCCAGCCTTTTTATAATTAATTAAAAATCTGGATGATAATGATGTTTCGTTATTCGTTATCATAATGTAAATTTTACTGAACGAGTCATCAAAGTTAGTTAGGGCACGAACATTAAATCGGTACGCCTAATCTATTTCCTGAAGACGTTTCATTCATTCATTGAATTGCTATACACCAAACAACCTTATTATTATTATCATTATCATTATTTTGATTATTATCAGTCTTACAATGCCTTTAGATAATGTGACAAAATAAGTTGACTGTTGGCATACAATGATAATGATATCCTTAATATGTGTCACATATGGATTATTATTCTTGGAAAAAGGAATTATTAGGAATTGACACGAAAAAGTAGGCTTTGTCCTTTAGAAAATTCAAAATTTAATTTGATGATGAATGTTATCCTCTCGGAATCAACAGAATCAAAGTTGTAAGTTTGAGATTAGAATGTTCTGCTTCAAACAAATAAGCACGGAAGGGTAACCAGCTGGAAGTTGAGAATTCAGCTCTCTTGGCCTTAGTTCGTTATGAAAGCCTCTTCGCTCTTCTTTTATCTGAACTATATGCACTTACATCAAATTAACAATATAAATGAATTTAACATATAGAATTACGAATATGAATAACCATTCTATTCAGAATTAGAACTATGGAAGGTTCATTATTATCATCATTATTAATATAACTTTGTTGAAATATGAATTTGACTGACAGCAGTGACGGCTACGCTATGTTATGGCACACCACCACTGATGTGGGAAAAGTAATGTAGCAGGGCCTAGACCTTGGTTATTCAAGTAGTCTATGTTGTACAGCCAGAAGAGTCAGACCAAATTAGAGGATAGGGTCTAGCACTTCATTGTAAGTACTTATATTATAGTTGGCCGTCTGAAAATGCGAATAATGAAATCGAAATCAAAATATAAATGGATTGTAAAATAGAGTTATCGTGAATAACATGATGTTTTATGAAGAGAAAGGTCACTACTGTTTTATGACGATAAATTTAATGATGCGTTTGAGTTCATTTCGACTCTTAAAAACTAACTGATAAAACGCTTTGGCTCTTGAAGTCTTTGAAGGATTGATTTGATTTAAACTATAAACTGCTATAGTTATTGAAAATTATGTTGCTTTGTATTGCTTCATCCTGTTTTATTGTCATTTGCCTCTGTAGACTTTCGCATCCTGGCCATGTGTAGCATCTCTAGTCTCTTTGTAGGGATAATGCATGATTCATCCATTATTTGAAACTACTGAGGAAATAATTAAATTGAACCGAATTATCAGTTCTTCAGCCATTATTAGTAGTGGTTTGAAACTTCCATTTGCCATAGAGTCTAAAGATTTTTGTTTGAAGAACTGTGTTATATATATCTATGCTTGGTATGCATGTCTGTTTTACAAAATAATATAAACGAATGAATATTAATGTAATTATAAGAAAAAAATGGATTTTCCAATTTGTAATAAACTGATTTAAAAAAAAAAGTTAACTAAGCAAGTATTTAAAGTTTTCTCTCTGAGTCTTATTTATGGCTAGTGGAACAACGTAAAATAGTTTTTTTTTATATATTTTGAGTTTCGCTAAGCTAGAGATACGTGCTAGGATAATAATTATTAATAACTGTTTCATGGTCTTTTTGATACAAAACAGGACGAAGATCATAACCTTTAGGCACTTAAAAAGATGGCAGAAACTACAGTTTTGTCGGTTTTCCATATTCTTCTCTAGTTTATGATCACGTTTACTTCCATTGTTTTTTTCTTATTTTCCAGGTTTTATGATGCTGTGAATTAAATCCTGCTAAAGCTTTAGGAGTAATAAATAATGCTAGAAACCTAGAACTACACATTCTAACCTAGGATTTTATAATGAATCAGATAAAAATGATAATAATGATATTTGATATGAATAAACCGAACTTCGTAGGGGGTACACACTATCTCATGAGTAAGAATAATGAGTAACAATAATAATAGCTGCATATCGTCGGCTATAACGAATACTATTGACAGGCAATAACGAAACGGGAATATAATTTATAATTGTTTGTTCTTTAATTGAAGATCTGCCTAGGTATTAGGTAATGATGTAGACCTTAAGAGGAGAATGGAGATATAAAGTTATTGAGCAACACAAGGACTAAAGGTTAAAAAAAGTATTTTTGGCAACTAGTAGAACACGATTAAATATCAGCACATGGTAATACTTGTCAGCAATTAAATTAGGAAGAAAAGTTGTAAAATACAACGTCGGCGACTTTAGATGCAAGGTGGCTTGCACACTATCCATTTATCTCAAGTTCTCGTTAGTATATTCATTAATGAGTTCAACAGTGAGACTTTAAATTTGAAATTTATACATACATAAATATATATAGCTTTTACGTATATCTTTCTCACAAAATCTGAAGTAGAGATTTATTTGCATTGCAAAGTCTCTAGTGGCCTCCTCGTTGTATGAAAGAGTTTTGAAAGTTTGAAAGAGATACTCTTTCGTATACATATTTTGAAGGGTGAATAAATTCAAACATACAAAGTGTCTTGGTGACAGAAGGAATGAGAAAAATAAAAGTTTATAATTTTGGTTTGGTAGGCTACCATGCTACCAGTAATGGTAATGAAAATGAAATGACTCTTTAGAGATTTATATAGAAATTAATATGCACCTACCTACTAAATATCGGTGTTTAAATGTGTATGTAAGATCGACAGTTATAGTAGCTGTATCTGAAAATGAATGACGACGTCGAGATTTACTATCCCTTTGTATAAGAGATGATTATGATTATGCGTGATGAAATCCACACTCATAATGAGAGGAAAAGTTTATGAATGGCATTATTGAATTGAAGAGAGTTGTTGATGAGAGATGAAGTAGTTTTTAGTAAAGCAAAGGTTGTGTCGAGTTTTGAGTTCAGTTTCCTCAGTTTTTTTCGGTTTCTTTAGATTGAAATCGCTCTGAATAGTAGTTGAGTTGGTGATGAAATGATATAGTGGTAAGAGTGCAATGGTGATAGGGGTTAAGTTAGGATTGATCAGGTTTCCTTTGGTGGTGGTGATGATTATGATGGTAGATTTTCTTTGAGCAATTGATTGAAGGGAATGCATGGAGGAAGGAGATAAATTAAAGAAAGAAAAGTAAAAAGAAAAAGAAAGGAAGAAAAATTGAAAAGAAAAGTAGGTTCCATAAAGCACGCCTCCGTAGGCCATGTTGAGCCCCAGCTGACAAGAGGGGATGGATTCCCATTTGAAAGAGCAACAAAGAACTAAATCATTGACAGACAGGTCTACTGAAAGCCCTTGTAGGGAACAGAACACAAAAAATAAACCGAATTGAATTTCTGCAACCCTCATGATGACGGCCTTATGATCTGTTATCATTTTCATCCATTCTAATCCAAGTAAGAGAAGCTCTGACTGACGAGGAGAGTTGAACTGATTGTCAGATCAGATGTATAGTCTTTCCCTTGCTGTAGCCTTATTCGTTCTAAATTATAATCCGGACTATAAGGAACGAGGCTACAACATCTTTCCCCGTGGTTTTTTTTGGTCACCACCGTCATCATCATCATTTGTGAGTCGAAGGCTACCTTGGTACCTTATGAACGGATTTCTCCCGTCTGTATTTGATCCTAGGGATTGCGGAATATAATAAGGGTGTACGGTGTAGAGTTGAACTGAAATTTAATAGTCTATAAAGAATAATCCACAGGGAACGGTAGTACCACTACTACAATTGTAGTAAGTATTATATGGTATTATGGTGCTGATTTCCTTCACTATATTTTCCTCCGGGTCCGGGACTCTAAATCATGATTATTGTCAGTTTTTACAGAAGCTCTCAAGAGCCCCTTTTTATGGTTATGCATTCAACATAGTTGTTGTTTTCAGTTAGTTGGTTGATAGAGTTTGAATATGAAAACTGTGGTGAGTTGAGGCTTCTAAGACTCAAGCTTGAAGACTGATCTTATCATTAGCATTTGTAAGGTACGTAGGTAGTACAAATAGTAGTAGTGGGAACAAAAACAATGCGATGCGGATGTGGCATATTCATATTTATTTCAAGAGCTACTGAGAGCGTATGAAGAATTTATTAGATGAGTTTCGGTGTTTCTGTAGAATCTTCTTAATAGATAGTGATTCACTCCACACGGTAACTTGAAGTATGAAAACCCTGCTGGTTTTTATACGGGCTGCTAAGACCACCAACGGGTACAAATTAACAGAAGTTTCCAAAACCCGACCGAGCTAGGAAAATACTACGTATCAAAACGAAAGCACTTTAAGTCGCTTGGGATGGCCCTAAGATTTCAAGATTGGGAGGAACGGAAAAGGATTATAATATTTAATTTGTGTATGATGCAGGAAAGGAATGGTCATAAGTCCTAAGCAAAATCGACACTCATAGTCAGTGCGATGATAGAATAAATTCAACCACAAGCTCCTGCATATTTTATTTTTAATGATAGTCGCAGTTATAAAGAGAAAGCATAAGATGCAAGGAATTCTGTGTCTACATTGCGGTTTGTCGCTATTGTATTCAAACCCTTCAAAGAAAAATAAATATTTGTTTCACTTGGTTCTTTCTGATAACTTTATGTTCTACTCTACTGATAACTTATCTTTAAAAAACCTATGAAGAGTTTTTGATTTTCACAACTTCTGGCCTGAAAATAACTCTGGCATGAAAAACTATTAAATCATCTTGCATCGGTATATTCATCAGAGAAAGAAAGATGCGTTTCAGTCGATTCTTACCAAAAATCATGAACTAGTAGGATGAAGACAGTATACATTAATAGCATATTTTCCGTCACTATAAACCTTTGGATAGCCGTGTGTTCTGCTTCGTGTTGGATGGTTTGTATGTTAGTTTTTGTGCTTCATTGGATTGTTCTTTGAAGTGGTTTTGGTTCAGATGTTTTAAAGAGTTTTCGGGTGCCAAACTTTAACGTCTTTGCTGTGAATATGGGTATCAAGTTGAACACAGTTGAATGATTTGATCCTTTGAAACTTCAATTCGATTTTTTTGACGGAATGCCATAAAATTACTATTCTCATTTGATTCATTATGAATTTTCCCCTATTTTGAATTTCCACATCTTTTTATATGCTTTGTGATTATAGTATTACAGTACTTTGCATCGTGTCGTTTGTACACAATACCAAGAATAATTCTACCTGTAAAAGTGTAATTTGCCGGAATCCGTTTGTTTATGACAAATCTTCTACATTATCTACATCATACTGATATATGATATGCTTAATAATATGACCATCTAAAACACCATTAAGACAAGCTAAACACTGACCTTATTAGACAAAATAAAATGTTTATCGAGATGCCTACTTAAAAATACATCAGTGGGGAAAATTAACGTTTCAAGGATTAGGAATTTTTGTTGTAACTACAATGGTATCTGTGAAAATCATATCTAAAAATATTTCTCCATGTTGATACAATAGATTCCGCTCAAAACTGTGTACGTTTTATTATGAACGGAGGTTTAGATAAGTATCAATATTTAGTAACTGAAATGTCCTGTAATATCAATCATAGACAAGTCTGGGTGTATGCTTTTTCCATAATTTCACGCTTTGTGCTGGAAGCTTTCTCTGCAAATAATCGGTCATGTATTCATTTTGTGGAATGAGCCTGTTGTAATATCTTCATGGTAGAATAGTCAAAGGGCTTTGATTTTGTGACTGCTTTTGTTTGTATGACTTTTGTGTTGCTTGTGAAGCACGAGAGCGGAAATCTATCTTAAGTACTTTTTTTACCGATGAGATGTAAAGAAAGTAAAGATGTAATAGCTGCAGTTGGGAATCTGAATTTTTCGAATACCCAATAAATACAGGTCCAAATAAGTGTCTTTCTTCTCTGTGAACTATTATTTGGAATACTTTTTAGTATATCTTTGATCTATAAATTGTAGCATTCGTATTTTCATTTGTTACAATTACTCATTCAGGGTGCGTAACGAAATTTTACAACAAAGTTAATCAAATAAAATCAAACGGAAGTAACCAAAGCGTTTATATTAAGATTGAAGATAAATTACGAATTAAACACAAAAAAACCGCCCGGAAGAAAGATACTTAAGGCATTATTCGAATGAGCATCTTTAGGTTATGCAAATTCAGTATCGAATGATACTAAATATAATAGAAAATCAAATATCTAGTTAATAACAAACAAATACCTAATCAATCAAGTTTTCTGATTTCACCAAAGCGGAAATTCTTTCCTCAAATTATGGAGTGTTAATAAATTCACGAAGGAAGTTTGGTTAGTTTAACAATGCTACTGATATAGAATAGGATGAAGGGCACATTTAACTATTAACTAAAAGATCTAGCAAAATAATGAACGCATCAAATAGGACTACCTTTCCTTTGATGTATTATTAGTAGACCAACCTACTAAAGCATATGATGATGTAACACATCGTTCTTGGGAGATTTTAGTGTAATAGTACCCTGTTTGATATGATGTACGATAATTGCGTTGATAAGAATGCTTCCTGGCATGCCTCTGAAGAGGTATGTGTGCTAAATAATCTATTGATTAATTTAATTCAGGTGAAAAGGATGTCATTACTTTAAACCTTATCAATGGTTTATTTGTTCGTGATGAATGACTAACTATAACAGCTTTCAGCATATTTATTTGACGATGTAAGAATGATACGAAAAGAACGATTACTGTTTTACATGATTTGAACAAGAAGTTACACAAGCTTTTATGTTTATGGAAAAATGAAGTGTTAGTTGAGGATGAACGAAATGTAAACGCAACTGAAGTATACGGTTAGTTAATTGTGAGAAGTCAAGTTCCTGAAGTTATCAGTGTACAATCTTACACACATATATTTCAAAAGGATACCACTCCAACTTGCCTGACCACATTGATGTTGTTTCATAAAATTCTTTGTACTTGAATCTTATGCCTCTAGTGATCGTCATATACTGTGAGGCTTCTAAGCTTATCTATATTGCACTCGTCTTTCGTATTTGTAGTTGTAGTCATCATTAGTTGGTAGTTAGATAGGGGTTTCTGGTTTTTGCCCTGCAAGATAAGTACGACAGTCTCTTTTTCAGTAGTAGTAGAAGTACTAGTATGAACGTAAAAGTAACCAACACCGATTTTTTTTATATTATGCTATGATGAGTACTATATTTGTATTTTATATTTTATATATCTACTTCTATCAGCTAGATAACACGTCTGTGATAATGACAACAAGAGTGAATGCATCTTTCATCAAAGTTCCATCTGAGGTGAAGAATTCCCTGCTGTCCTCGTGAGAAACTGGAAATTATAAACGCTTTCCGACATGGTTATTTTCTTGCTGTCCTACACATTGTTGAAATTCCATTCCTTATTTCTTTACAAGTTCGAATTGAGAGGGAATTAATATATGCTTACCAAGATCTACCTAGTGTTTGATGACGTGATTTTATATTTTGGATAAATAATGTTTATGTATTGCGTAAATTCTTGTGTACCTTAAATCTGTTTTTCAATCAGATTTTATAAATATTGAATGGTTTGGGAAAGGAATTTTGGTGTGATTTCATTATTCATATCATTCAAGGTAAAAGTAGGAGGCTACTTTCATACGACTCGGAATTTGAGGAAGAAATCGTTGACATGCTTGTTTTTGAATTCATTGTTAGGGTTCTGTATTGTTTTGTTGCTTTTCACTTACTAGTGTTTTTAACATAAATTTTGACATTTTTACAATCTCTTGTAGTCTAGTCTTAAGGTCAGTTAATTGATTCCGTTTGCATTTATTGAAAAGGATATGTATGCTAGATGGGTTGTTAATGTTAACTAGAAGCTCATGGTGTCACTTTTCTTTAATTGAGAAAGTAGGTTGATTTGATAAGAAAATGACTTTGAAATCTGAAGGAACCGGCCAGGTCAAGAGTTTTATTTGATAAGACAATAACTGTTTGCATTGAATAAGGTAGTGTTATTAAACGAGAAGCATTAAGCAGAGAGAAATAGGAAGTGTCATAGTGAGACAAAGAAGGCACTTAAAACTCTTTGGACTTAGTTGACATTTATTTTACTGTTTTCAGGTGTGTAAGATGATTGGACTATACACCTCTGTTTTTTAAGGACTGATACTTATCCATTAGTCGTATCGTAGTCAAAGTGGCAGGCGGACAGTTTAAGTGCTCTAATGGGCTCGGAGACAGCGGTGTTTGATAAAAGGGATTTTCTGACTAGCTCTAATTGTTTCAATACACTGCCTGTGCTACTACTTGTCCTCTGGTCTTTGTTTCTCTTCCGACCCATATAACTTCAATAGATGAGAGTAATTGTCAACGTACAACAGGGAATGAGCTTCAGATAATTGGCATTAGGCATTAAGATATTAAGACTCGACTCGAGCATAAACTATACTTTCTATACTCGACTGGTAACAATACCACTACTTAAACTTATTGCTTCTGCACTTTGAGGACACAACTGATTAGGACAAAAATAATAAAATAATAGTATTGATGGCTACTAATACTTGCCACTACTGGTGAAAGGAATATTATGCAAGCCGAATGGAAGCCCTTGAATCACGTAGATTCTAAAATCTTAAACTGAAAGCGATAGAAGACCACACGCATAATGTATGTTTAATGAAACCTCTGGTAGTCCTTTTATTATTATTTGTCTATTCTAATCTAATTTACTACCTATAATGGTTTTAACCAAGTAGGCAGGACCGTTCATTTAATCAGCTCTCAGATGATGTGTCTGTGTTTACCTACTAGATTGTCATACCAAGAAAGCCTTTTACTTTGGATAACATCTGTCCTTCTACCAAACCTACCTTTTTCCTTTCAAACATCATCATTTGTTTTGTCCTCTGATATTGTACAATCGTTATTTCTATTGTACTTAGTATCCTTTATTTACCTAAATATCATTGTATTTTGTATTGTAGATTTTGTATACACCAATTTCTAAAACAATATCTATTACATCACTTGCACTATTTTATCTATGGTAAGTTGGCGTCACCCGTGTCCACCCACACAATCATCTGTCACTTTTCCATGAGAAAAATCAACTAAATGTATTCTTCTAGCTTCAATTCATCTTTCATAGTATTATCCTAAAACCTAAAGTATTGCTGTTGTTTATTCTATTGATTTCATATCTTCGTGTGGTAATCTAGATGATCCGTCAAATTCCTTTCGTTTATTCGTTTGTATAATAGTCTACTGCTGTTGTAATAACTGCTTGAGATGTACACGATTGATATGATCATTCATTTTGAATTTATCTAAACCGAGCTTTTAATCTCTAAAAATTACGCATACTTAACATTTGCAATGATAAAATCTGCAAATAGCAGATGCTTACAGTTAAAGACTTTGATCTCTGTTTCGGTTTCACTTTAAAAAAAGTTATTTATTATCATGATATCTGATTGTTAGAACTACCCTGCATTTTATTTTGCATTGGAAATTGGAAGAAATGCTGTGCTGTAGAGTTTAGAGACAGAGGAATTACAGTGTTTTGCTTGTTGTTGGGAGATGAATCGATTACGTTGATTTCATTTCTGTAATGAATCATTGACTCATGTGTAAACCATAAGAAAACGAGCTGGTGATTGGGCTTACACTATAAAACAATTGTATTTCTCACATTATTCGTTTTGACATAAGTTTTATTTTGTATTCTTCGTAAGGACGACGGCGATTGTCAACTGAGATTCTGAGATTTCATTCCTCGAAGAATAAAACCCAAGGTTTGTCGAATGACTGATGGTTTTTCATTGAATTTCTTTACTGTTCATATGTGTATTTTTTATTGTAGTTTAGATGTCATAAGTAAGTTAGAAATGAGATGTCCTTCTATTAAAGTGTCAATCGTGATGGGATATGATAGTGACGGGCTAAAAAGATGATGGGTCTCTCCTCTTGTTTGTACCTTAAGCTCTTTAAAAACCAATCCCACTGTCGTAATCGATAAAAATACGAAGGATAAAAAGATACGGATTTTACTCTTGGAAAAGGTCATCACAATCAGTTACTGTAGAAGAGAACGATTATTCTTGCCTCATTGTTGTTGAGTTGACTTCATGACGGATGATCTAGCCGTTGAAATTTTTGCTGCATGACAGGTGAAGTTTCTTGTGTTGGATGGGACACTCATTCAAAATCCATTGTATGCTAATTTGATTCTGAGGAGATAATTTATTTTATTAACTCCTTCTGTTTGGTACGTGTATATGGAATCAACAAATGGTATATCTTGGCAGTAGCTTTCACACGTTTACTGCATGTCATTGAGATATTTTTGTGAATTTATGTCACCTTCCTTCCTTTTACTAATGATATTAATATTTTATTATATTGACATAGACGATTAAGAAAAAATTGATGACACTTTCGTTAATGTTGAATAGGTTTCTATATTCTGCTCTTGTAAATATTTGACTTTCCAAATTTATACATATTTAAAGCATTTACCAAAAAAAATACATTTTGGTTACGGTTTGATCACCATAAAAATTTTTGTTAAAATAAATTGATGGTGTTCTATTTGGATCTAATAGTATAAACTCAGAAATTATAAATGTCCATGGACGAATGAATCTTGATCCTACTGCAATATATTAGGACATTAAAGATTTTTTTGAATAATCTTTTTAAGTACTGCGGTTTATTTTAACCATTTAAATCCAACTTTCTCGAAGGTACTCGAAAGTTCAGTGTAAAAAATTAAACGCTTTTTTATTTAAGGAAAAATAAAGATTTAGCATTATTGCACTGCATTTTAATTTTATTGTAAGTTCTTACGTGGGAAGAATGAGATTTCATTCATATAACAAACATTTTGTTTTTTTACATATGTTTGACAAAAATACCATAAAAACTTTTAAGATTTATATCAACGATAAAACACTAACTGACTAACTCTAATTCCTAAATATTAGCAGAAGCGTCTCATCAAAATTTTAAATGTGAATATATAACTAGACTAGATTAGGTTGAGCAGAATTAGCATATTTGATCTTAATAATTTGAGTTGACGCAACTTTTGGACATCTTAAAAAACTGAGAAATTAAAAATTTTTAAAGGCTAAAAGCGTGAAAAACATTTTTTGAAAAGGTTTCGATATGCAATGCAGCAGCAAGTAAAAGTTACAGAAAGACTTATCAATCAGTATAGTAGGAGAGCTTTTGGGGTTGTAGTAACTTGCAAGTTTCAATCTCATTCCAATTACGTCCGTTTTGAAGCTATTGCACACAGACCGCCACCTGTCAACATATTGTCACACTGTATGGACTGCCGTAGCTTGTACTGAAGTTTCTCCATTGTTCATGAAAAAGCATTTTGTTGTGAGGCGAATGATTCTGAGAATGTTTTTTCTCGGACTTATTTCACTTTATGTATTGATGTCTTTTAATCTTTTATTGCGCTAAATGTTCACTAAAAAGACTTAATAACCAGTTATTATGAATGGTAAATCATTAATATATTGTGTTCTTTTCCTAAGGGGATAGGATGCAGAGCGTTCCGGAAAGTTTTAATTGTATATTCCTTGTTTAATTTATTTGGACTATATAGCGTCTACTTACTTGAAACTACTGAATAAGTATCAGATGGTCGAAATTTAAAGGTTTATATTATATGACTATGATAAAATTACCTTCTAATTATTATTCGAACCTTCGAAGGAGATAGGAATTCAGGATGCGGCTTTATTCCTTAGAGACTTAAACATCTCAGGACTAGCCAGTTCAAAAAATATTCTTTAAAAAGTGCATTGTTTACCTAATTAGAACCCAGGGAAAAATGCTACATTTTTAGCAGGGAACTGAAATTTGTTTTGTCCTCTGATATTGTACAATCGTTATTTCTATT